>JARFYF010000063.1:23352679-23363140 GCA_030265395.1 Rhina ancylostomus | reverse complement strand
TAGACACTTCTAGCTTGGGGTGGGGTGGGGGGGAGAGAGCCTCAATGCCTCTCATAATTTTATAAACTTCTATCAGATCTCCCTTCAGCCTCTGATGCTCCAGAGAAAATTAAACCAAATTTGTCCAGCGTTATAGCTTATACCCTCTAATCCAGGCAGCATAGTGGTAAACCTCTTCTGTACCCTTTCCAAAGCCTCCAAATATTGCCTCAAATGGGATGACCAGAATTTCACACAGTAAATTCTGTAAGAACAAATATGTTTTTGCAAAAGTTCTGGATGCATTATTGGAAATAGCCAACACTAAATACCATTTCCTACCTGCCTAAGCTGCACTTTTAATTTAATAACCAACAAAAGGCGAGCCTTTCATTTCACTATTTCTCAAGCACAGTAGAGATTATTTAATGCTGAAGTGCCTTTGGCCATGATAAACTTGCACTAGTTGGAGAATTTTCTTACTTTTGAAACTTAAACATCACAGCCACTAACTATGTCAAGAAAACTGCAGACTTGCATTTGCTGTATTCTCAGTATTGATTGAAATACTCAGCATCAGTTTGAAATTGTTTGGAGGTGATCTAAGAAGAATCATCTCAATACATGGTTCCATCAAGCTCCCCATCTTCAATTGTGACAGAGTTCTGCCAATTGCAAAAAGATAGTAACGCAGTTGCTATCATCAAGGTTCATCCTTGGTGCCTCATGGGGTAGCTGCCATCACTGGTGCCAGTCTTTAGCCAACCCAGTTCATGCAAAATGACACCAGAAAACTGCGGAGTACATTGGACACTGTAAAGGCAATTGGGCTCTTAGGTGTAGTGTTCGAATATTATTGCTCCAGAATTCATTGCATCAGAAGCTAATCCTCTTTCAGTACAATGTATTGTTAGGCAGATGCCAATAATATATCTATGCCCTGTTACAAAAAAGTAGGACAAATTCAATTGAGCTAATTACCTCCTGTTCAGTCTGTTCTCAATTGTAAGTAGTAAAAGGTGTAACCAGGCAGTTCATAATTTTTTTTGCTTACTGACATTCTGATACCACTTCACTTTTTATATAGACAGCATAGATGAATTCCAGGTGTGAGGGGAGAGACTCCCGTTGATATGGTAGGATTTGACAGTGTATGACTTCAGGGGACCCTAATGAAATTGAAGTCAAGGGGAAGCGAATGAATTCTCACCACTGGCTCATATCATTCCCAGAACAGTGGGTGATAATTGCAATTGTTGAAGGTTAATAATCTTAGACCAAGACGTAACTGAACAGTTCCTCAGGCAATTTCCTAAGCTGTACCATTATCAGGTAGATCCTTTCATCCTAATATCAGATGGGGGATGTTTGTGAATGGTTGTAAATGTTAATTTCATTAGCACTTCCTCAAATAATAGTCAGTGCCTGCTTGCAGAAAGACCTGGGCAATAGTCAAGCAAGGGGTGTAAAGTAACATCTGTGTCACATGAGAACTTGCCGTTGAACATTTCCAACTGAAGCTAATTATCCCCTCTTGATATTCCATCGTATTACCATCAACAATTACTCCACCATCAATACCAGGTATCATCATTGACCATTAACTTAACTGAACCAGCTACATAAATGCTGTGGCTACTTAGAGGCTGGGAATTCAGTGGCCATTGATACACCACTTGTCTCCCCCAACTTCCTCCCATCTATACACCTTAAGCTAGAAATGTGTTGGAATGTTGTCTGTCTGACTAGATGGTGCCAATTCTATCAACAATTAAGAAGTTTGATGCCATGTTGGACAAAGCACCCCCTTGATTGATAGCTCATGCATCATTTTGTTCCTTTCATCATTGGTGTACTCCAGCTACGATGTCTCCCAGTTTTAAATAAAATTTGCTGCAGAAATTTGAAACTTCTAACCCAAGAGCACTGTGGCTACATCAAAAGTATAAGGAGTTGACTCACTACAATCTTCCGAAGAACAATTAGTGATGGCCATTAAGTACTGAGCTTTCTTGGGTCTCCCATATCCTGTGTATGATGTAAAACAAAAAGGAAGTCTCATTCAAAAGGGGGTTGATTAAAATTGTTGGTGGCCGATCTTTTCAACCCACATGTAGTAAGACCCGGACAATGTTGAGGCTTCGGCTAATAAGTGGCATAAAACTTGCAGCATACAAATTGTAAGCAATGACCAGCACCCTCAACACATTTGATTGACATTCAACACTTTGGGGCTTACCAATAAGCAAACATTCAATTGGAGCAATGGCATAAACATGATTATTGTAGTTTACAGGCTAGATGTTTTGCAGTATCTGGCTCACCATCTAATCTCCAAAGCCTTTCCACCAGGTACAAGTTGGGATCCAAGTAAAGTGTACTTGCCTGCATTGGTGTAGCTGCAACACTTACAAGAAATTAAAAAGCACTCTGCTACTGTTGTGCAATATTTATAAAAATGTGTTGCAGAATCACGCAAACCTTCCACCTCTGCCTTACAGAAGGACATAGGGATGTCTTCACTGTCAATTTCTGTTTCAAGTTGCATGCCACCATGACTCATGTATGTAACAATGTGTCAAAATCCTGGACTCAAGTAGATCATGCACCCATCTTTTTCAAGACAATTAGGATTGAACAATAAATGCCCAGCCTTGCCAGTGATGCCCTTGGCATAATATTCTACCTTAAAAGAAATGACCCAAATTAATTAAAAGCTATTTACTTTGAAAATTCTAATCCCTCTATGCATCTTTCCTTTGAACACAGAACAGCATTTTATCTGCATTGCTTTGTAAAATAATCCAGTGGTGCTGAAGCAAGCAAGGTTTAGTTGGCAGGAACAGTCTGCTCATTCCTGGCCTTTGATTAAAAGTGCTTTACAGTTTTGCTGTTGAATTATGTTTCTCAAGCTGCTCCTGTAGTTTGAGATTGGGTGGGAAGGAATTATGGCTGTCGTTTCCATAGGGAGAATGTCAAGAAGAGCTTGGATTAAATTGTACGCTTCTACCATGAGTCAACTCTTTTTCAGAATGTAAAAAATCAATCAATCAGATTGCATGGAAATTAATTTCACTTTTCCTTTAATTTATAGATCTTTTGCCTTTATCAAGCACATTTTGGACGTAAATTTAATTAACCTTAATCTTTTTAATTTGAGCCATCAATGAAGAAGCGATTTTAAGATTTAAAAAGCTTTCTTTTTGGCAACACAGTAAAACAGTTTGCTTTTTTAATTAAACCATTTCTTAATGTACCTTTACCCTCAAATTACTTTGCATTGAACCATTCTTCCCGCTTCTCCCCCCCCCCCCCACCTGATAGCTATTTTGACTCAAGGTCTTTATGATTTAAATAGTTTGTCAAAGTGATATGTGATTGGATGAGAAGAACCAAAGCAATTAGTATCTGTTATGAAAATTACAGGAATTGAATTTTCTTTCCTGAGTGGTGTTTTAAAATGACATTGATCGCACAGATTGTGCCACCAACAAATCAACCAGCTCAATACAATCTGTTCAGTTACCAGGAGTGCACAGTATTTCTTCTTTCCAGTTTGGGAAAGCAAGAGGAAACAAGAATAGGCAAATATTATTCATTTATGATACAGCTACAGATGGTACTAGTTGTAAATTGCTTTTAATATTCAAATATTTAATTCAAAGCTGGCACTACTGTTTGTGCTGTGCTGATGGCGGACATTATAATGAAGATTTGATTTTTGCCCACATTTTTTGGAGTGGAATAAGGATATAATATCCCATGTATTTTTGGCAAGGTATCTGTTTGTTGGTCTGTTAAGACAGATGTTGAACAAAGACCTTCTCTAAGTTTATGATATTGTCTTAATGGATTTACGTTTTAATGTATTACAGTTGTAGTTAAAACTTCAATATTCCTCTGCTATACACTTCTATATTTCAGTTGAAAGAGAAGTTGGGGTGTAATGCTGAGGGCTGTGATAAGATTCCATCAAGGTTTCCAAATGAGAGAGGAGGCCAAGATCCTGAGGAAACTGAGCTGCGTGAAGGTAGCTTAAGACACGGTACTATGTGACTTTGGGGTCAGAAGAGTGAGATCAACAATGATATTTGGTTTTATAACCATCTTATTACATTTTACTTTTTAATTAGCTAGTTTTGCATATTTTTTAAAAAGTGATACTTGAAGATGCCCAGTCTGCACACAGGTACACTTGTTTGATTTATGTGGTTAGAAGTTCAAAGGTCGTGTGGTGAAATCTCCAGGATGCATCAATCAGAATTGGCAACCCCAATCTGGCAGTGATTTCTCTTTGTTCACTTCTATCTTTGCCTTCTTCAGTAGCAGGTTATTATCCAGAAGAGGTGTGGGCAGTTATTTTAACATAGTTAATGATATCATAAATGATTTACAGTTAATTTGTTAGCTTCACAATCCAAAAATGTAGGATAGAATGTATTTCTGTATCTCTGTAGTGCATAATAAATTAACATGTCTTTGGAAACCATAATTGGATTATTGATATATGACCTTGCAGTTACAATTGTTTTGAAGAAAATGTTGGGCATTTCTTATTAATTACTGAAATAAGTTTAACTATCAATTTTTTGCTGAGGACTGGCTAATATAGCGAAGAGCTATCATTTGGCCTTCCTAGATCAATTGTGATAAAAAGCCAACTGTTTGCTAGTTAGCAAAGTCAACTGAGGGTGGATAATTTAATGAGCACAATTTGTGGAAGAGGACTGAAGACCAATAAGTGAGAGAAAAAAGTCATATCGGTATGATAATGGAGTTCTTCAGAGTATGGACTTAAGTGTTTGCGATAATGCTAACTTACACACAATCCATTTGGTGCTTGATTTTTTAAGATGCTTGGTGCTTGTGCTGGTCCCCATTGAAGTTCTAGAGAAAAACATGCTGTAGTAGTAAATACATCATTAGAACACTTTGAAATAGGGTAAAACCTCTAAAAGAGCAAAGAATGCATTTTCAGGCTGATACACTGAGCATTCATATGCTAATATCTCTCGGCATGATTTACATTCTTTTTGTCCCTGCAAAAAATAGGTTTATAGATCTTCCTCAGGTTACAAATACCTGACTCCCATACACCTATATGCCCCTACATAAGAACAAGCGTTTGGGAGATTGGTGGGATGGATTTGCTGGTTCCTGCTGGCATCTTCTGCCAATTGGGAACAGAACAGGACATTTCCATTTGTGTTCTCTCTACAGCCACTCCCTCCCCCACTCCACCAAGCCGCAACAATCGGGAAATGAGTTGAGCTGAACAAAACTGGGAGTGCTGAGCAGACTTGCGCGCTCACTCATTGAGTCAGTAACTCTGGCTGGCATCCCCTCTTCCTGTGCCTGCTCGCTCTCTCACCAAGTGATTTCTGTAGCAACAAACAATCTGCTGGAGGAACTCAATGGGTCGAGCAGCATCTTTGGGAGGAAAGGAATTGTCGACATTTCAGGTTGAAACCCTACATCAGAACATTGTGATCCTCTCCCACACATTGTTCACTTCTGACTTACAAGCTGTTCAGATTATGAACAGTTCTCAGGAGCGGAGCCCTGTCATAACCTGGGGACTTCCTGTATTTTTATTGTTCATCTCTCGAAAGCTATAACTCCAACTTAAATTTAAATAGAATTGTAGTGCTTTATTCTAATTGTAAACTGATGTGGTTGAAAGAAGTGCTCCCTGTTGACTTCTTGTGAAATAAGCTGCTTTTCTCTGAGACACTATTTGAAGATCCTGACTGCCTGTTAAAATGGGTTATTCCATTGAAGTGATAATGCCTTGATTTTAAGCCAATGTTCCATCTTTATGACCAAATTGAACACCTTATTCTGAAGCAGGCAAGGGCATGTATACTAGGGTAGCACTGAACTTTTGCCAGCTATTGTCTTCTCTAATTTCCTTCCATTCAAAAAAAAGTACTTTTCTATTCCGGGTTTCTTTTAATATTGAGTCAATGCAGATTTTCAATGACATGTGAAAAGAGCAACATAAATTCAGGCTGTGGAGTGAATAGGAGGGTTTCTCTGTTCTGAGTGTATAATAGGATATAACATCTCTCCTTGTCGTGGATGAAGAGCTATTATTAGCATGGCGATGAATGTTATAGAAAGCCGCAGAAGTAGATTGGAATACACCTAATGAAAGGCTTTTGTCTGCTGTTTCAACTCGCTTTTGTCTGTGTTGTTACACAGTTAAAACTATTAAAGCTTTGGCCCAGAAGTTATAATCTGCGCTTGTACCTTGCAAAACAAAGGATGGATGTACACAATGCTGAACAAAGCATCCAGGATAGGTAAACTGCAATATAAACAGAATTGTTCTGATTGATAGTGGTCTATATAATGTAACACATTCACTGCTGCACATAAACCCTGGTTAAATGGATAAAGCCTATAAAGCACTCTTAAGGTAGAATTTTCTTGCAATGACTTGTCTTATCATTCATATATTGAATCTTTTGTGGTCATTGTGTCCATTAGATTAGGCTTCTTCATTTGTGAAGAATCTTTTCTTTAAAAAATATTTTTTCATGTAAGCTTTGTGCATTTTTTAACAATATGATTGGTGATGTTTCTCTTGTTTGCCATTTGAATTGTGTAAGGTGGTGGGGGCATAGGAGTTGGAGGTCAAGGATCATTTCCCTCAATTTTGGTCATTTCCTCCAAGCACACATACCAGAACCCAAATCCACTGCTGTGGCCTTCACATCTCCACTCTGTTCACAAACAAGCACTTCTGCTTATCATTCTAATGGAATTGCAAACATCCCTAAGCACAAGATTTGAGGAGGACCTGAATGTGCGAAAACAAGTACAGCCAGCAACCAGCATGCATGTAGAGCTAGCAGCTACAGATGAATGTAGGAGATGATGTTGATCATAAAGAAGGGGAGGATAGTGTTCTGGATGATTGGCAGAAGAGCTGCGTTTTTAATGCTGTGCATTATGATCTGAAAGAACAGTGGAACCATGTTCATTTGCGATTTTCGTAGCATTCATTTATATAATTTCCAAAAAGCTGCAGGATTATTGGAAAAGACCAGAGAAGGACTATTTGAAAAGTAAATTCAAAAAGCCAGTGGAGGAAATTTGGGGGAGCTTCTGTAATGCAAGTTACTGTGGGTTTAACAGGGAGAGAAAACTCCTGTACTGGGGAGGACACTATCAGTAGCTCTTTTCTAAATGGGGAGAAAATGTTTCAATTGTGGGTCAGAAGGCAAAAAAAGGCAGGCAATAGCTGCCACTATATTTCCTGCAGTTGCTGAGTGCACTATCCATGGATGGGGCAGGGGGAAATTGTGACTTTGGTGATTTGGGGGATTTGTTTGAAGTATGTGATATATTATGAAGGGAATTTACTGAATTGAACAAAGGAAATCACACTTTTGTTATCAACTGTATGAAAGTGTTAGTAGAGTTTTAGGATAGTGTTAATCATTAACCTTAATGGTTATTATATCTTTAAACATGTACTCTGTCTTGCATTTTAAAGTCCAGGATTTTCTGAAATGTGCCTTTAACAGGTGGTTGTGCAGCCATGCCAAGGTATAGGCCTGCTTCTGCAAAGCTTGATAGTACCCAAGGCCAGAGATCAGGGTCTAGAAGGTGGGTGGTGCACCGTTAGTGGCCTTGGAGGGTGTGAGGCATCTCTGGAGATTATGATATGGATTCAAAGATTGGGACTGGTGAGGGGAAACATTATTGGGTTAGTTGTGGGGTGGAGAGGGTGGTGACTTGGCAATCAGTACAGTGGTGGCAGGGAATCGTGTGGGGTGTGGCAAGGTGAGCAGCTAATTTTTTAAGATAAAGCTCCCAGCACTGGGGTGAGATGTGTTCCAAAGGCATCGGCAGTATGAAAGCGTGGTTGTTCTGGAGGTGTCTGGAAATACTGGGATTGTCTGTCTTGTAGCTGTTTCACACTGCGGTTCAGTCACACCCAAGTAAGTGAATCTTGCACTTGCATAAACTTGCTGTCCGCCTGGAAAAAACATTCAAAAACCGTTACAAAACCTTGGCAGCTTTGACAGGCAGGACTCTGCCTCCAGTTTGACCTCTTGTGAAGGGTTATTACTAATCCTCTGTAAAATGCAGCCTGAGGACTTGCTATGCTCCAGAGGACACCTGGGTGTTGTCGGGAGGGTGTGGGAGAGGTAATGGTCAGCTCATCCTGCCCTCTCCTAGCCTAGATGTGTGTGTGGCTGGGCAGGGGCCATGTAGGCCGAGGGGAATCCAACTTGAGTCTCCCCAGACTGTACTCATTTCCTGGGCAACAGTTAGGACTTTATTCATTGGAGTCACCCAGAGGGTAGTCCATATATTAGCCAGGTACATTAACAACAGTCAAAAGACATTTGGACAGGTACATGGATAGGAAAGGCTTAGAGGGATATGGGCCAAACACGGGCAAGTGGGACTAGCTGAGGTGGGCATCTTGGTTTGCATAGACCAGTTGGTCCAAAGGGCCTGTTTTCGTGCTGTATGTCTCTATGATGATACTCAATGTATGATGTCGTTCCATATATGGCTGAATGGAAATTATATCATCACTGCAAAGGTGAAATTCACAGGTACGATGGTCAGCATCCACTCCCAAACTAACACTGAGGCCCTGGTTACTCTCCTTTGGTTACATAAGACAGGTCACACTATTGGCAGGTCCATCACCAGACTCCCGAAACTGACACACAATTCCAAGCTCTCTTGTGGGAGGAGATTACCAAACAGACAGAAAAAGATTCAAGGGTGCATTCAACTGACTCCTGCGACCCTCTGGCCCATGATCATTCAAAGTAGAGGAGGGGCATTCAGGATTGTGTTAAGAACTTTGAGAGTGCACCGAAGGAACAAATGTATCACCTCTCAAACTACACAGCCACACCAATACCATCGTTGGCCCCATTTGTGGAAGAGTCTGCTGTTCCCACATTGACATCATTAGCCACCTCAGAACCCAAGGAATGGAGGTGGGAGCTAATCACTCCCAAGGGATTCCCTAAGAAGAAGAAGATGACAATTTGCAACCAGAAGTGTCAAGCCATATTTCTAGAGTTGAGTGGATGCTCTCAAATAGTTGCATTTGCATTCTACTCTGCTAATAAAGAATTTTATGGCTGTGTGGTGCCAAGCCATTTACATTTCTAGGATATCTTGTTTTGCAGCAAGAGGTGACAGAGCGGAGTATCTGTTCGCGATCAGAATCAGGTTTATTATCACTGAACTATGTCATGAAATTTGTTCTGTGGCAGCAGTACAGTGCAAGACATAAAAATTACTGCAAGTTACAATAAATAAATAGTGCAAAAGAGGAATAATGAGATGGTGTTCATGGGTTCATGCACCGTTCAGAAATCTGATGGTGGAGGGGAAGAATCTGTTCCTGAAACACTGAGTGTGGGTCTTTCAGGCTCCTGTACCTCCTCCCTAATGTTAGGTAGTAATGTGAAGAGGGCATGTCCTGGGTGGTGAGGGTCCTTAATGATGGATGCTGCCTTCTTGAGTCACTGCCTCTTGAAGATGTCCTCAATGGCGGGGAGGGTTGTGTCCATGATGGAGCTGGCTGAATTTACAACCCTCTGCAGCCTCTTTCAATCCAGTGCATTGGAGCCTCTATAGCAGTCAGAATGCTCTCCACTGTACATCTGTAGAAATTTGCAAGAGTCTTTGGTGGCACACCAAATCTCCTCAAACTCCTAGTGAAGTAGAACCGCTGATGTGCCTTCTTCATGAATGCAGCATTGTCTTGGGCCCAAGATAGATCCTTTGAGATGTTAACACCCAGGAACTTGAAGCTGCTCACCCTTTCCACCACTGACCGCTCAATGAGGACTGGTGTGTGTTCTTCCGACTTCCCCTCCTGAAATGCACAGTCAATTCCTTGTTCTTGCTGATGTTGAGTGTGAGGTATTGTTATGAAACCACTCAATCAGCCGATCTATCTCACCCCTGTACACCACCTCATCGCTTTCTAAGTGGTGTCATCGGCAAATTTATAGATGGCATTTGAGCTGTGCCTAGCCACACAGTGATGAGTGTAGAGAGTGTAGAGCAGTGGGCTAGGCACGCTTCCTTGAGGTGCACCTGTGTTGATTGTCAGCAAGGAGGAGCTGTTATTATGATCCGCACTGACTGTGGTGTCCCGATAAGGAAGTCCAGGATCCAGTTGCAGAGGGAGGTACAGAGGTCCAGGTTTTGAAGCTTGGTGATTAGTACAGAGGGGATGATGGTGTTGAACGCTGAGCTGTAATCGATAAACAGCAGCCTGATGTATGTTTTGTGATAGATTGAAAGAAGTTGTTCAAGTGGATGGGACTCTGAGACAGCAGGCCAACTAATAAAAGCTCCAGGAACCAACTAGAATTGGTGGGTAAATGGTTATTTGCTGACACAAACAGCTTCGTGTGCAAGTATAGAGTAGAAGCTCGATTTTTTTTTCCCATTCGGCAGTGACAAGTGCTGATGCTTCACATTCAA
>JARFYF010000063.1:23289987-23303524 GCA_030265395.1 Rhina ancylostomus | reverse complement strand
GTGCGCTTCCCAGTGCTGTCACGCGCCTGCGCAATCACCCCCTACCGTCTCGAATGCTGGAAGGAAAATAACGCTAGCTCCATTAGTCTCTGCTCTCAGTTCTCTCTCTGCTGGAAAGACCATGACATGTTTACTTGCCTTAAAAGGGGAGTCACTGAGATGGCAGATTAGATAATCTCTGATGGCAATGCGCAAACTCTGGGGATAGCAATCTGCATCAAGTTGACCCTTCCAGAAGATGTACCCCACCATCTTGTTCTTTAGAGCTGGCCTGTTGTGTCTTATTCAGGCTGGCAATTTTGACATCAAATCACCTGAGTTCTTGGGCTATTATGTGTAATAGCATTCAGATCTGTTGGGACTGTCCATGAGGGTCCTGACATTCCAGATCCCAGACTTCATATTGTGGAGTGGAAGTTGCCTGTGGGGGAAGTCATTGCATGCCAGCTGCACATGGGTTTCACAGAGTGAGTTCCAGCTCTAGGGACAAGGGAGTCCAAGACAACTGCTGCATGGACGCACAGACATGCACGCACACACGATAGTTGTGCACAGACACATTTTCCCTCTGTTTCCTCCTCGTGTTCCCTGATTCTCTTCTCATCTTGTGGTTCCCCCCGCACTTGATCCTAAACTGACCCTGAATCTTATCCCTTTCAGTGTCCCCTCACCCTGACTCCCATCCTCCCTCTCTGTTGCACTCTGCCATTTGACCCCTATCTTCTTTCCATGTTCTGTCCTTTCTTTTTCTCTCTCTCTCTCTCTCTCTCTGCTCCCTACTTTCTGTATCTTCTCTCTCCCTACACCATCCAACCTTCCCAAGTACTCCCATGTGCTCTCTTCCTCTTTAGCCTTGAAAAACACACACTGCTTCCACCTCCCAGGTGATCACTATTTTCGGGAACGGAGGTTTGTCCCTGCTGCTTGGCACAGGGAAAATCATCTCCAGGGTCCCCACAAATGTCTCTTCCCAGTAGCTGAAGAGCTGTTCCCTGAACTGGAATGTGGATTTCATTCCTCTAGAGGCACAATGGACATGATCTTCACCCTCCAAGAGAAATGGGGGGAAGCAACATCTACCACTATACATGGTCCTTTTTTGATTTCACGGAAGCTCTTGACCCCATTAATTGAGAGGGACTGAGCAGATTCTCAAATTTGGTTGTCTATGAATATTCATTTCTGCCTTGCATCTTCATAAAGACAATGCAAGCTGTGATCTTAACCACGGCAGACACAATTTCAATAAGGACTTGCATCCTTCAATGCTGCGTTGTTGCACCTAACACTCTTCAGTCTTTCTCACTGCAATGTTGCATCTCACCTCCAGCAAGCTTCCTGCTGGAGTGGTACTAAACTGCAAATGAGAAACTGTCCAATCTACTTGATCTTCACCCCAGAGGCAATGTCACCCCAACTTCAGTCAGCAAGATGCAGTAGGCAGACAATATAAATGAAAAAGAAACAAAGGTAACATTTCAGGTCAAAGAAGGGTCTTCAACCTGAAACATTAGCACTGTTTCTCTTTCCACAGATGTAGCTGACCTGCAGAATGTTTCAAGCATCTTCTGTATTTATTTCAGGTTTCCAGCATCTGCCGTTCTTGATTGTCAACAAAGGTGTGCAATACTGCCTACCATTCAGCACTTATGAATCAGAGCATTGTATCTTATGTTGAGTTGTCATTTGTTGTGAAATAAAACCTGTCCTTACCTGGTCCAACCTCTTCATCTGTTCTACCACATGAATATTTTTCCATTTGAAGTAGTCGAGCAAGGCATTCTGTTACATAAAACCAAAGCTTCCTGGGTAAGCAGGAATGAGCAATGCATTATCTTAAACACCCATTTAGACTGATATTGGAAGTTTGCTGGAAGTAAGTCTGCTTACTGCAGTGGCACAATTTAACATATTATTTTAATACTAAAGTGACATACTAATGTGCATATGCAATTGCTTTCTGGTTAATTGACCCAACAGCTTTATGATGCTGAGGTGAGATTAATATTAAAGTGCATCTGAACAATTTTCAAATCTTGCTAAAGCCTTCATAAATAATTGTGATGATGTACTTTTTTTTATTGTAGTAGCTTTATCACATTCTGTCAATAACACATAGGGCCAGATTTTCCACTGAGTTCACCAGTTGCCATACACTGGCCCATGCTGGTCCTGCCTTCTGCTGGGAACCCTGTTCCCACAATGTCAGTGAGTTCTAAGCCAGCACAGGTCACCTCCCAATGCACGTGACTGTGCTTTAAGGAGAATTGCATTGACAGCTAGTGGTGGGGCACAGCTAGTAAAATTGCTGCCTCACTATTCTAGTTACCTGGATTTAATCCTGACCTTCGGTGCTGTCTTTGTAGAGTTTGCATGTTTCCCCTTCAGGTGCTCCTGTTTCTTCCCCACATCCCTAAGTACCATGGATCAGTAAGTTAATTGGCCATTATAAGTTGCCCCTGTGTGTAGGTGAATGGTAGAATCTGTGAGAGTCAATGAGAATGTAGGGAGAATAAAATGGGATTAGTGTAAATAGATGGTTGACATTGACTCTGTGAGCAAAGGAGCTTGATTACATCGTGCATGACTCTGGTGTTGAGGATTCCACTGCCCCCCCCACCACCCCCCCCCCAGCTCATCTGCTATATAACCTCTGAATGCCATTTACTCAGGACTTGTCACAAATGAAAAATGTTAAAATAGTGAGTTATTTGGAAAGAAACAAGCGCAGAGAGTGAAAGCACATTAAAACAATTAAAACATTTAAGCTAAGTTAAATAAAAGCCTTTGTTCACCCTTCTCCCAGCAGCCAATTATCCACTGATTTCAGTGGGATCACTATTTGTATCAGATTAACTTGGCACAGATTCAGTGAGTGGAGCTGGGAGATCAGTGGAAATTCATTGTGAACTTATGATTCCATGAGAAGTCCAACTAGGTAATGCCTAAGCCCTGCAGTGTGCACTTTGCTGAATGCAAGTCTGTGTTACAGCCTCCACTGGGAAATTGCCATTTATGTGCATGTCTGCCTATGGGTCGACAAGGTCTCAACATAAAATTTGCTCCATAATCATATTGGGTGTCAACATTGCAAATAGACTGTGGAGTCACAAAAAGTGCACTTTATCAATAAAGGCAAGAAAAAAATCTTTGCAGGTAAGAAAATGAAAGTTCCTTTTGAGAAGGGGGATGAAGATTTATGGCCATTACACTGATGCAACCAGATTCATTTCCTACCCCCTAATCTTGTTGTATTTCCAAATCTTCAGCTATAGGTCCCTAGTTTTGGGGATCAATATTTTGAGTCCCTGTAATTGCCAGAAATTGTCTGGTACCAGATAGGGTTGCATTCTTTTTCAGGTATATGGGGAAAAGAACAAAAATAAATTTCAGCGTCTTGTGTATGTAAATTAAGGAGCTCCTTCGGGCCCTGTTACTGAAATTGGTATGTCTTAAATATGTAGCTTCTCTGGAGGCAGGGAAACAGGAGTGCCTCCATCCAGTTCCAACCCCTTTGTAACACTCTTGCTGACCAGCATTCTGCACCATCTCCACCCACAATTCTCTTTCAGTTTCTCCCAACACCTACAATTCCCCAGTTCTTATCCTGAGGAACAAGGCCCAGTTGTCCATGGTGTTCCTGCTTTGGTTGAGCCACAGCACTACATCATTGCCTTTGTAGCCAGAACTGAGCATCAGAAAATCAGGTTTATTATCACTGACAGGTTGTGAAATTTGTTGTTCTGTGGCAGCAGTTCAGCGCAAAGGGGTCATAGTCTATCTTCCTAATATGCTTTGGTCATTAAGAGTAGAATGTCCGTGTTCATCATTATTTTTTCATTTAATTGTGCTTTGCAGATTGCACAGTAAAGAGCGAATTGGAGTTGAAATTTGTAAAAGTGAAGGAAGAGTTTGAGGTCCAGAATCTAAACAGAAATACTCATTTGAATTCCCTTGGCAAGATGTCTATAAGGGTGCAGTGGCCAAAAATTGATGACACAGCATCATAGTTTGAAAGACAAAGATAGATGGTGATTACAAGTAAATTAAACTTCCTTGGCAATTATGCTCCTGTAAAAGAGGCCAACAGATACCACAAGTCTATTTTGAAGAAAGGAACTGGAAAGATGCAGAAGAAGACTGTCAACTGTCTTGTCAGTTAATCCTTAAAATAAAACTTAATTAAACCCAGGGGAATTGAGTCCAACTTTTCAGTTAGGGCAGCTAAAGTAAAGAGCTGGACATTAAGATAAATAGCAATCCAACACATTCATTAAAACTCGTTCATAAAAGATGAGTCCCAGGTGGATAACAAAACAAACTGATGACTGGGGAGACACAGTTGTGTGGTGGGGAATGAGTTATGGCACTGCACAGTATTGTCATTGGTAGTTAGTTGAAGAGAGACTCATTTGAATACTGCCTCTGGTGTTAATCGATATACTTTTCTCTTCCTGGCAGGATTTCATCTGAGTGGAACTGTGACTGAACCAGGCACCCAGTCAGAACCTGAAATGATCTACAGAGTGGCCATCAGTTTTGACCGCTGCAAGATCACCTCCGTAACGTGTGGCTGTGGCAACAAAGACATTTTTTACTGCGCCCATGTAGTGGCACTTTCGCTGTACAGAATAAGAAAGGCTGATCAGGTCAAACTGCGTCTTCCCATCTCTGAGACACTTTTCCAAATGAACAGAGACCAGCTTCAGAAATTTATTCAGTATTTGATCACAGCTCACCACACAGAAGTACTTCCCACAGCACAGAAACTGGCTGATGAAATCCTATCGTCCAATTCGGAGATCAACCAAGTACATGGTAACTATTGTAAGGGTCCTTTCCCCTCCCCCATTCATGGATGTCATTGTATCGTGATGTGTTGATATGTCCAGTAGTGCTAGGGGCAGGGCATAGGTGCACTCAGAATTCTAATCTCAGTACTTCGTATGATCATGTCTAAGTGCAACTACTGATGTATGCAAAGTATATGCGAGACATAATGAAAATTAAAATAATGAATTTGAATTTCTAAAGAAGAAAAATATATTTTTTGTACACTTCTATTAAATTTGCATCTAGTGTACAGTCCAATTCACTTTCAAGAATGCATTACTTCATTATTCCCAGTTATAACGTGATTTAAATTGTTGAAATTTGATTCACTCTTTACCATTAATGAGAAGTATAATCACAATTCAACATGTTTTAGTATATTGTCAATTTTCACTCCTGTCAAAGGCATTCATTCTTTGAAGAGGTACAGTTCCACAAACACTTATCACCTGATATCTTGAGAAGGGATGTGGCACCAGTGACATTGTGATGTTAGTTGGGATTTGACTGTGAGAAGGACAAAGACGACAAAATCTGTAATTATACCAACATTAATTTTCTATAGAATGTAAAGTGCACACAATATGAGCAGTTCGTCCATGACAAAATTTGGCTGCAGCTAAGATCCTGGTCACCAGTAGAATCCAATATTTGTGTAATTGTTTAACCTGTACAATTTTGAATGCACGAAGCAGTGGCAGACTTGCAGCTCGAGGCAGGAGTCTGTTATACACCTTTTCACTTTAAATCCTTTTTGGCAAGATAGAATAGTCCCAAAATGGATTTAAAATCAAAGTTGAATTAATCTCTCTTATTATTTATTTAAAGTTGACATAGAATTTTTTCTATATTTATATGGTAACTCATTATAAAATTCTGTTTGTTTTAATTGCGAAATCTGGTGCATATTTTATTAAAAATGGAGAAACATTAATACAATGGCAACAATTCTCTCTCATGATTTCTTTTTCAGGGAGTTGTAGGTCTGAGGAGAAATGTTGCTTTGCGGAGGTGAAAGTATGAAGAAGTTAATTTGGCCAGTCTTGAATACTTCTTAGAAATAGCCTGAATAAGCAGTTCAATGCCATGCATTTGTGGTTGAGGTTACTTCAAAGCCTTTTCACTCCAGACCTTTGCAATCACTGTAAGGATGAACCTGTGCATGACATCAACCCACAATGGGTAAAAGAGCAGGCAACTTGCTGACTGTCATTTGCATTCCTTCTACCTGCAGGTTTAATTTGTATGGTTGGGTTGATGTTTAATAAGCCTTTAATAAAGCAAAGATACTCAAAGTGGAAGGACAACCAATTTTGGGAAAATAATGAAACACAATACATATTATAATAAATGGTGTGAGATTTAGAATAATTCTACAGGCAAGTTATTGTGCACTAGTAAAGTCTACACAAAATATTGCTTGAACCTGGTAGTTAGATTGTTATCTTATAGACAGTCTCCTGTTCAAAAATAACCCCCTATGTCGTCATCTGACAGTTTTCTTCTTGTATTAGCTTTGAAATTTGGAATTGGTTTATTATTGTCACTTGTACCAAGGTACAGTGAAAAACTTGTCTTGCGTAGCGTTCATACAGATCAATTCATTACACAGCGCATTAAGGTAGTACAAGGGAAAAGAATACAAAATGCAGAGTAAAGTGTTACAGCTACAGAGGAAGTGCAGTGCAGGTAGACAATAAGGTGCAAGGTCATAATGAGGTAGACTGTAAGGTCGAGTCCATCTTATTGTACTAGGGAACCATTCAATAGTCTTATAACAGTGGGATAGAAGCTGTCCTTGAGCCTGGTGGTAAGTACTCTGAGTTTGGTATCTGGAAAAGCTCCCAAATTCTAGTTTGTCGAACAAACTATTCAGGCTACTGGACTGATACACCTTGTTTGTATGTTACAGATACTATTAGTGAAAGTTATGTTGATTTTAATTTTTTTCCCCCATTAAGCTATACATTTCTAGCTTCTCTACAAAAGTTAGTCAGGTTTGTACATTTGTTTCAGATTTATTTCTTAGTTATTTTAATCAGGTTTTGTAATGATGTAATCGACTGTGGTGAGCTGCTGAGCTGTTGTAAGAAGGTGCTCTCTGATTTCTGCAGTGCAACTCTCTCCTACTGTTGGCTTTTTACTATTATTGATGCCCATCTACTGCGGATGAATGGATTTCATGACAATAAGTTGGTTGTGGTGGGGGTGGGGGCTGATAGTGTTAGATGACACTGTAGCTAATAAAGAGGTGATCATATTAGATTGTGCTGTGTAGCTTAATATATTTGTCATTATAGGTGTCAAAAATCATTAGCATATCTGTAGGAGTAGCTGATGATTTTTGACATCCTGCATACCAGTCCCGGATATCATGTAGGCGAAGGGAACCAGAGGAAGGTGCTAAAGTCTGTTGTGATGAGAATCATCTGTTTCATAAGTGTTCAATTTTATGGAGTGATTTTATATTTGCAAAGGTGAGGATATTGAAATAAGGAAGTGTGTTATCAATTCTGCACCTAGATTCAGGATTTGAACACAAATGTCTTGGGTATGTATCCAGCCTATTCCATTATCTCATCAATTATATCTGTGCGACTTCAGAAATGTATCCTTTCTGTACCAGGTGACATTTTCCTTCCTCATATAGCCATCGCTTTGAATATAACAAGCCTATTTGTGAAATAGAACTATGCTGAAAAGACTACTGCCTAAAAATTCATTTCTTGCATCAAAGGTGGAAAACTGATTGATTTGGGCCTAAATTCAAATAACAACGATTTGTCTTCTTGCACATTGCTGCACACAATTTCTGATTTATTATAAACAAACCTCAATGGACAGTTTCGTATGCAGTCTGATCAGGTTTATTTAAAAAAAACAATGATCCTCACTATCGTATCAGGAACATGTCCTGATTTCCTTACTGTCATAATTCTGAGCATCCCTCATCCCCTAATTATGCGGTCTTTTTCACTGCTATTCTCCTATTCTTTTGCTAAATATCACTACTTTTAGAGCAATTGTATTTGTAGTACCCTGTATTGTCGTCAGGGAAGTACAGGGCAGTGATTACTTTCAAGAGTGGCAAAACTGACACAAGTGTAAAGTTTGCTACTAGAAGTTGTCCAGTACTTTTTAATAAATGTTAGTCATGCCACATGTGGAAATATTTCACAAGAGGACTGAATGATTTGCACTTTGCTCAGAAGAACTTGTTTGTGGTCAGCTAATTCTGAATGAGACGGAGTAATAGCATAAATGTTTTACGTTTGCCTGTGGCTATAGTTGTGTGCTAGTAATTAATGTTAGAAAAGTATGTGCTGTATTCCCTAGCAGTTACATATTTTTGCCAAATCAGCTTCATGCGATGCAGGGAAACATTGTCATTTCTGAAGTGTACTTGAATGTATTTTTAATTGTGCTTTCTGACTTGACTCAGTGCCTCAGTGGTATGGTTCACAGTTGAAAATCTCACACCTTGAACATTTCCAACATAACAGTACTGTGTTCAAGTTCGAGTGAACCTGATGCAGCACCGTGGTGTGATATTTGATAGTTCTCATGCACTGTGTGTATCATTCACCTCTCGATATTTAAAGCAATGGAATGCATGCATATGCATGAGAAAGAAATTCCCATTTTGTAATCAGTGCACATAAATGGTGGTGCTTGAAAATAATATTATAAACCCAGTTTTTGGTGAGGCACAACAAAGCTTGTATTTCTGCATTTGCAAAGGCTATTTGTAATCAGTGGCTGTAAAATCACAATAAACTTTTGTCTTCCTCACTTTAGTCAATCGAAAAACAAAATTCAATATCTGCTTTTCTTTCATAAGTTGAAAAATCTAGACTCAGCTCAAAAAGGCTTTTTTAAAGTAGAGCTGTTAGGATTAAACAGCTTGTACAAATTGTTTTTTTGAATCTTCTGATTAAGTAAGTATAGTGCACGGCACTTTTAGAAATTCTAACATAACATACTGTGTCAAGAAAGAATAAAAAGAAAGGGATTTTCTTTTCAACTGTACCTCCACATTTTCCTTACAGATAATGGAAAATACTGGAAGTAGGCAACATGACCATTTGTGTGTAGCTGTGCCAGTGACACCTTTCAGTAATTGAGAATCTACCACTTAACACATATGATGTGCATTCAGCTGCAAACAAATCTCCTGTCTGTGGGCCTGGGGACTGCCCATTAGTGTTTCTGAAGTAAAATTGAGGGCAAGTAATTATTTACAAAAACGGGAAGCTGCTGGGGACATTGAATTATTAATCCTCTGCCTGCATTTGCTCCAGGAAATTCCCAAGCCCAAGACAGCAGCTGAGTATGAAGCAGCATTAAAAGTTAACTCTGGGGTCAATTTTTAACCTTGAGTAAATGCGAGGGATGTGGTTAATGACATTTAGGGGTAGGAGAAGGATAACCACAACAATCCTCTCTCTACCCATCAGACAACCTCACCTTATTGCTCACCCTTCAAAGGAAGACAGAGCCTTGCCTGTCAGTGTTCTGTCTTCAGATCTGCTTCACTTCAGTTGGGATTCCAAACAGCTTTGCTGTTCAAGCTCCAGTTATAACTCTTGACATCATTTGCAACAATTTTCAAGACGCACGCATGTTCAAATTCTTACTGATTTAAAATTGAAAATGGTTAGGATTTGAGCAGGTTTTAACTGCGTAACTCCCCATATTTTTGCCAGCCTGAAAGGGTTACCTGGAACCTCCGTGTTGCTCAAATAACCTTTTGACTCTAAAGAGCCCAGGGTGATTGCACTGGAGCTTTCCATCCCTTTAATATTACCTGTGATATTGGTGTAAAACATGGACTTCACCCCATGATTAAACTATGCAGGAACCACTAAATATTTGAAAATATAAAATGAATTTTTTTAAAAAAAAACAACACAAGAGGTCATTAGTCCATTTAATTATGCCAGTGTCAGCTTTACAATTGGTGCTGTCTACTGCCATTTCCATCTCTTGCCCTGTAACTTTTTGTACAGTTCCAATTTTAAAATCTTACTGAATTGCTGTGAAGTGATGCTGTGATGTCTGCTTGGATATCCACTAGTAATAAACCATTGCATATTATGTAAGAAAACCTCCTCAGTCCTACTGCTGGGGATAATGTTTAGTTTAGGCTCCTTGTTATTGATTTGTTGTAGAAATAGTTTTTATTATTTACCTTCTGAAAGCACTTCATCAATGTTAAAATTTAAATTTGAGATAACCTTACTCTGTTGTAAACAGAATCCTTTTGCATTGGTCCATGTGGCCAATGAACCTATTCTCTCTAATGAATAATTAGAGATTATTCATTAGGTTCTAATGAACCTATTCTCTCTAAGACTGCTAAATTCGCTGATGAAATTGAATTACATATTGTATACAACTTCAACGTTACAAGTAGGAATCTGAGCTGCCTAATTTATTTAATAGTTAATGTAGAGCTGTTTGATTGAGATGATCATGTCAGAGCCCAGATGACACAAATAAATGAACCTTGTTAGATAATATAGACAATAATAGGAATCGTGGATTTTTCTGGTTGACTTTATTGACTAGAAAAATGGCCCAGAATAAATAACGTGCAATAGATCACGTACCACTAGTTGGCTGGTGGTAATGACACCAAACAAGAGGGAATATACCACAGGGGTTCATGATTGGTGCTTTTCATAACCCTAGCATGTTCTTACATATTTACAATTGGTTAATTATGTTTTTGTTTTTGAAGATCCATCACCCTATGAGATGGGAAATGAGGCAGCCAGTTTGCCAACAACAACAAAGATGCTCACCCAAGTAATTTGTTTTTGGTGGTGTTGGCTGAGGGATAAATATTGACAAGTTTCATTTAACGTTTTTTTTGTTTAATATGCCATTGTATCGGTTTCAACCCAATTGTGGTCACTTGCCAGCAGGCCTCAAGGACTGCTCTTTAATTTGCTGTCTGTGTATCTTCCTTCCAATTCCTCATAAAGACCTCTATACCCAAATTATGTCTCATTTCTTGTCTTTGCTTTTCTTTTATTCCGTCCTCTGATCTGCTCTGCTCTCTTCCTTTTCCATGTGCCCTCTTTCTGATTTTTCTGCTGCTTCAATATCCACCTTCCTCTGCTTTTTTTAAAATCTCCTTCATTCACCGTGTTTCTGTCATCACCCCTGTTCAATCTCTTCCTCCCAAAGTGCCCCCGTAACTGACATTGTTCTCGGTATTTTTGAGTTCTCTTGCCAACCAACTTCTCATTCCACTTCCTACCCTTTGGTTATTCATTCATCCATATTTTCCCAGTTCTCCCTCCTCACCCTTTCCCCACTTGTCTCTCTACTTCCATCTTTCCCTATCTCCATTTCCCACACTTTATTGTTTTGCTCAGTACTTTTCCCTTTACTGTCTTGTATAATTTGTTTTGTGTGTTGTCTGAACCTTATGTGCCTGTGATGCTGCTCCAAGCAAGTTTTTCATTTGTACCTCACTGTGGTTGTGCACATGACAATAAGGATTCCAGAGTTATCACAGGAGGAAGGTTGAGTAGGGTCAGGAGTGGCATGACAGTGGCAGCAGGGGCAAGAGAAAGCACAGGAGTACAGCAAGAGTCCACAAAAAGATTTAGAATGTACCATCAACAGGAGGTGTGAGGCACTGGCTTAGTGTTAGTATTCACTCCAGCAGTCAGAGTGCCAATTTTGAATATGGGTTTGTAGGCAGTGGGGATACTTGCTTCCAGTGGTTGCAAATGGATACATCACCATCAAAGGCCAGAAGTGGTATTTGGTCTTGATTTTAGTCAAGCAAGGAGAAGGTCATTTGAGGATTTTTAAAGTATCAAGAACAATAAAGGGTATCCATATTCGTAAGTGACTCAAGAATTTGGTGGGAGTTAGGAACTGCCCTTGAGCAGGATGTGTCAAAGTCGAGTTTATTGTCAAATGCACAAGTACAGGTGCAATGAAAAACTTGCTTGTAGCAGCATCACAGGCACATGACATCATATTAGCAGCATTCACAAGAAAAAGAAAAAGAAAAACATAAATTATACCTAAGTTTAATAAGAGAAAACACAATTAGAACAAAAAAATTAAGTCCATTTTTGTGCAAAGTGATCAGAGTGGTCCAAGGTGCAGAGCACGGTGGGAAGAATGGAAAATCATGTGGAAAAACAATGACAGTGAGCTTCTGCCACAAAACATAATTTTGGGAAGATCTTAAAGGTAGGTATAAGGGTAGATATATAAAATGGACAAGTAATACACCATGGTGTTGCACCATTTCTTAATGAGATTAAGTATTATGTAGGTCTAACTTTTTAGACTTGGTACAAAGTAAGATGTTTGACATTTACTTCTCAGGTTAGGAACATTGCTGCTGTGTCATTTGGAGGAGAACTTTGTGGTGAATTTGCATTTCCCTGTGGATCAGCACATACTGTTGATATTCCCACATACCAGCCCAAAGTGTCATTCTTGATGTGGAAGGTTAGAGAGGTCTTAGGGTGTTGCCGATAGGCTCGGGTAATGCTGCAGGCTGAAAGTGCACTGCAGCCACAGTACACTGGTAATAAAGGGAGAGAAAGCTTGGGGTGGTGGTTGGGGAGCTGATCAAGGTGCTGCTTTGGTTTGTAACCAACTAGTCAAAGCTTTTTAAAATTCATTTATTACTGGATGTTTGTGTTACTGGCAAGTCCAACATTTAGTGTTGATCCTTAATTGTCCTTGATGCTGATGTTGAGGTTCCTTTTTGGAATGCCACTCAATGTGTGTTGAGAGAATTCCTGCAGCATTGTCAGGGCCAGATTCGAGGAATTTGGCCCAGTGTTGATGAACGATCAATATATTTCCAGGACTGGATAATGTGACACTTGGAGAGCTTTCCATTGCTGTCTTTAACCTTGAATATTGCTGGTATGGGATCAGAGAAAGAATTGCCACTGAAAATATGATAGTTGCTCTTCTCGCTCTCATTGCAGTTTGGCCATTAAAACCAGTGTGGCATTAATATTAGTAGTTTTTTTATCAGCCAAGACTTTTACTGCTAATGGACATGGAATATTTCAATACCTGAGCATTTACAAATGGAGCTGAAAACTGTTATCATCAGTGAACGGTACCTCCTTTAGCTTGCTGGTGAGGATAGTCTTGAGCAGCTGAAGTTATTACCTTCAACTCCTGCACCAATATCTTGTTTGAATTAAGAGCAGACACACTTCCCACCTTATCTGAACTCTTAAGGGTGTGATGGTGTTCCAGACAGAACACAGGGTAAGGAAGTTATTGACAACTAAATGCTGTGTAAAAGCACAGTCAGCGACTTGAGAGCGATGATTGAGATGCAATGGATCAGATTCTCAAATTCTGTGTTGTTTTTGTCCTGGCATTGGTGAATAGGAAAAATGTGGATATCTTCTGCACTGTTGGTTGCCAATGTCGTTGCTGTATTGGAACAACTTCACTGGTTCTGGAGCTTGCATCTTGGCTCCAGTTTGGATCGATTAACTCAGTATCCCAATGGGAATGGGTTTCAGGTGAGTAGTGACAGTGCTGTGATATTGTACCATCTCTGTACAGTCTTAGCAGCAGAGGGGAGGAGCCAGCACAGTTTGCAAGTTGATTTGCAGGTAAAGACTTTTTTTAAAAAAAAGTAGCCATTAAGGTAAGAGCTAGAACCAAATAAAAGGGAGGCATGCTGTAGCAGAGA
>JARFYF010000063.1:23079171-23090235 GCA_030265395.1 Rhina ancylostomus | reverse complement strand
TTTTTTTCCCCCCCCCCCCCCCCCCACCCCCGGTCCTCTTTCTGCTGAAATAATTGTTGGCATTACCTATGATAGCAATGAGACCTAATGGAAGGAAATGCAAGTTAATCAGTCTACTCAAACATGAAGTTTGTGTGACCTACTTCTTTCTACCTATTTAATACCTAGTTAGGTACGATCTCCTAGTTTGTACAGTTCATTTTCACAATTGCTTGTTCTGTGAAATATGTAATTTAACATGTTTAATGCCACACTAAAATATTAAAAACTAAGTTGTGAAATGATATTTTGTTAATATATATGCTCAGTGAAACTACATTATGAATCCCATGGTAAGTTTGGAATTTTGTAGCAGTGAGAAGTGTTTTTGGTAAAATGAGTTAGCCAGCCTCATCTCAGTTCCTGGTGTCATAAGTAATTTGCTCTCAAAAGTGAAGAAAATAATCTATTTCTGTGGATAATGTTCATTAACCTGGCTTATTGGTTTAACTGTTTGATGTGTAGTCTATTTTTGTCCTATGGATGTGCACTAAAAGTTTGAGGATAAAAAAAACATGGTTAGCAGAGTCTGAGGTTGGTTTATTCAGTGAATGGTGATAACAGGATCGACATTCAGAAAAGCTTTGAAGAGCTTGGGATGGATGTTTCTGCGGTGCTGAGGAACTGAGTAGGCATGACTGATGGGCCTTGACAATGTGTTAGCATGAATGTTGGACCAACTGAACAGCTCTCTGCAGGGGTAAATGAGAACTGGACCTCTGGAATGTCATAAACTATCTCCTTACCCAAGTCTACCAGTCAAGAGCTGATATGGTGGGATGGGACTGCATTACAGTGTCTAAGACCCTTGATTGTGGGAAGAGACATACATGGAACACCATCACATATCGAAAATAGGTCAGGTATGCTTTGTGAATTGGTTTTGGCAAGATCCCGATCTGCCCGTCGTACCAGTCACTTAGGTGGATGGACACAAGGAGAACTAGAATTTGAAAGCAAACAGACTTGCAGAGCAACAACTATGTTCATTCAGTAGCTAAAAACTGCAATAACACAGAAATTTGAGGGTATACATGGAGTTGGCCAGCATCTTTGAAGAGATGGACTATTAAGGTTCGGTTTAATGACCTCTCAGAACTATGATCATGCAGGTTAATGACTGCTCAGAGCTATGAACATGTTCAACTTAGTCAGAACAAGTTGTCTTTGAACAATAAAACTACATAGCAAACATGTGACATCGCTCATGTCAGTGGATCAGCCTGCTTCATTAAACAGAATAACTTCCAACTGCCTTAACTGTCTGAACATCGTGAAAGTTTGTCCCTATAGATTTTTTTTTTAAATTTGGCAGTATATATTTCTCTTTCCATTTTTTATTTCCCTGGGTTTCCAAGCTTAGCTGAGGCCCTCTGCCAAACAACCCCAGCTGAGAGCTTGGGACTAGGAACTTCCCCACACACCTAGTTTCTTAACTATTGAGCCAGGTTGACAAATTGCTTATTGTTTTGGAACTATCAAATCCATGCGTGTTTTCTTCACATTTTGTCCATTTTGTTTTAAATGTGTTTGCTTTAAAAGCCAGAAGTTAATTATAACTCTTCTCCAATACTTCTGTTGAAAAGATCCAAAAAATTTCCTGAAATACAGCAGTTAATAGTCACAGCTTGATCTGTGGAGCTCACCAGAAATACTCATTTTTATTTTGGAATGCAGACACAGTGGATGCCTTTTATAATGAATACATGGCAGCCTCCAGTAAGTGATTTATTGTGCATTGACATACACTGAAGGTTGCCCATTCTTGTCTATGTACTTGTGTGCTTTAATTGAGATTTAGTAATAATGTGATTCCTTTAAACACCCCAAGTTGGGATGGAGGTATTGCTAACTCTTGCTTCTGTGCACAACTGTTAAGCTACCATTGTACCACTTAGGTGGATGGACGCAAGAAGAACTGGAGTTTGAAAGCTAACAGACTTGCAGAGTAACAATTATGTTCATTCAGTAGCAAAAAACCTGTGGTTCTTGCAAAACTGCAATAAAACAGGAATTTGAGGGTATTCATGGGGTCGGTCAGTATCTTTGAAGAGATGGACTATTAAGATTTGGTTTGATGACCTCTCAGAACTATGATCATGCAGGTTAGTGACTGCTCAGAGCTATGAATGTGCTCATCGGGGTGGCAACCCTGAATGACAGCTGTTGCATAAAAGTTGAGGATAATGGCATACAGAATGCTTGTCAATAAATTATCGGCAATAATGTAACACTGAAGTCAAACCATCATGGTTAAATAATATTTTTTATAATACTGTGATACAGAATACTCCTTTGAATGTCTTGAGTTATTTGGCAAAAGAGAGTCCTCACGTCAGTAGCTTCTTCCGTACAGAATAATCTCTGAAAGTCCAGTGCAGTGCAGAGGGCAGACAATGGATGCTGTGTGAAAGAAGAGGGAAAATTAAGATTGTGTGAAAGAGATCCAAGTAAATTGGCTTTATGGAGTTTTTGAGCATAGGCAGAGAGTTGGCAAGATGGAGTGACCTAGAATGGGATATCCAGAGATGACTCTGTGGAAAAAGCAGGCACAAATGAGAAAGCAAATTAAATGAAGCAACACTGTTGCACTTATTCCACATTAGTCCCATCCTGGAGAGAAGCCATGAAGCTATAGAATATGGAGGAACACTTACTAATTAATTTATCTACACTTCTTTACTAAAAGGCTTATCTGCTCTCATTTCCTGTCTACAAAACTTCCTGTTGTCAAATTTATTTACTACTCTTAAATATTTTTCTGTCACCGTTTTCTTAGATGGATTCTAGTTGTAAGAAAAGATAACCTAGGAAGTGAAGTACCTTACTACTACATTCCGTGACTCCCTGGTGATGCCCCCTGTTATCTCTTTCCACCACCTCTTTATCTGTCTTTTCACTCAAATCACTCTTGAGGCTTTCTGAAATGTTGCATTTCTTCTCTTTAAATAAAATCTCCAATATCCATTAAGCGTATAGTATTGTAATAAGCAGAATATATTTCACGATAACATAATTGAATTTATCTGGTGAAATAGTCATTTTATGTTTGTTAATTACTTTACATAATTTTGTTTTTACTTGAAAGCTTCATCACGTAAGCTTTGAGCTGAATTTAAATCTAGGCACCTGCAATGTATCTGAATTTCATGAATACAATAGCATTATTCTGTTAGCTGTATCCTTAGTTGTTTTGATTTAACTTTCAGCATTTCTGAGCAGTTATTCCTCATGATTATTGCATTAAAAATTACAGGATAAGTTTTAGATCTTTCTTGAGGAAAAGTTTCTTTTAAATAGAAAAGGCAGCAAAATAGACTTTATTTTGACTACTTTTGATATCGTTGCCTTATTTTTCCTATCACACTGCACTTCCACCAGAAAGGGAATATAAGGAAAATATTACTGCAACGCAAAAACAAAATTGAAGCTGAAAAAAAGATAGTACCAAAGGAATAGACAATTGCGCACAAATATTAATGTAATCAACCATCGTATGGCAACTGCAGCTTGTTAGACTTAAATTTACCTGTTTAATTGCAATAGTATTTTGTCATTTCCTCTGTACTAACTCAACATAACTGCACTGTGTAATGAATTGACCTGTATGATCGGTTTGTAAGACAAGTTTTTCACTGTACCTTGGTACAAGTGACAATAATATACCAATACTAGCAACAAGCCATGCAAAATATATTGAGAAACAGATTGAAGAATTGTAGTTTGCAAAGAACAATTCAGAATAGTGGTTAATATCAAAGACTAGAATAAAAAAAATCTCTTAAACTTCAACAACAATTAAAATTTGAAAGGATGAGATTCCACATTTTATAATAGTTCATTTTCAGCATCAGAGAAACTGACTGCTAGATGAAAAAATTCATTTTTATAGTATTTTGACTTAAATGACTTTTGTGCTAAATTTGCTTCATATCTTCATTGAGACAAGATTCTGAGAAGCATTAACAGAAGCTGAGAGGCTGCTTTCTCTAGTTGAGATTGTTGAACATGTAAGTTTAGCGAGGTTGGCATTGAGATCTGAGATGAGAATTCTTCAAGTAAAGGGTTTTAATCTTTGGAACTCTGCTCAGATGGCTGTGGCTTCTCAGTCATTTGAATATATTCAAGACGTGGATTGCTAGATTATTGAAAGCTAATGAATTCAAAGGATATGAGATTAAGTATGTTAGTAGACTTTACATGCAGGATCAGCCTAGATGTTATTGGTTAGTGATTCAGGCTCAAGGGGCTGCTTTCAACCTCTCTTCCTTGTATTCTTATTTCATTATATTAAACAGATTTGAGTAAGGAAGTGAATAGGATTGGGCCATACAGTATCTTGACCCTGCTCCGAAACTGAATAAGATCCAGATCACTCTACTTTCCCACCTGTTCCCTGTAAACCTTGAGTTTCACAACAGTCCAGAAATCTGTCTCAGCTTTAAATGTTCTTAATGACTTTGCATCTAGAGCTCTCTGGATAGAGTATTCCCAAGATTCACAACCTTTTGTGTGAAGAAGTAGGAGCCAAGTAGTGACATACTGTTTTCAGAAAGTCACTAGCTGAGCACTGCACCTCTAACAGCAACATTCACCTCTTTCCATATTTAATCATTGATCTACCCATCCCTGGTTGTCATGCCTTTTGCATCAAATATAGAGCCAAAGAGAGACGATGCAACATGAAGACAACAGCCAGAAGAAAAATAATTTTCTGTAATTTACTGTGTAAATGCTATAGGAGATGTGAGTTGAAATCTAAATTGTCTTTTTTAAAATTAAAAAAAATTAAGTAGAAGTAAATGAAAACTCCTTGACAATCATATAAATCATTATTGAATATAAATGCAGCCTTGCAAACTGATTTATAAATTGTCAGATAAAATCAGAGTAACAGAGCCTTCCCAATCATGACCACTAACCTTTTTTATTTGGATAAACAAGGGCCAGCATTTTGCTGCTCATTTCATATGTTGTCTAATCCCAATAAGAATTTAACTGGTTTGCCAAGAAATTGCCCAGTTGCTTCAAGCATTCTGTAAACCTGAGAGAGAAGACAACTGGCAAAGCTGTCTACTGCAGCCTGTTAATCATTAATTCAAAAAAAACAAATAGGAAATGCTGGACAAGACCAGATTTCGTAGGAACTGATTAAAATCTCCAGATGTCATTTGGCAGTAGATTGGTGGAACTTGCTGATTGTTTATTTACATGCAACACCAGGATGATTTTGCATTTGAGTATTCTGTACACCCTTATTCTGTTTGCTAACTTTAAATTCACTGTTCCAATGCACCATTGTGTCCTTGCTGTTGAAATTAAGACTTTTTGTCTGAAGGCACAGTCTTTGTAATGAAGAAGGTATTTGATTGGAAACTCAAATGAGGACTAAATAGGGTGCTATATTTGCAAACAGCCTAAGACTGTGGCTAGGCAGGTTGATGGAATCGGTGGCTTGGGTACGGAGAATTCGATGAGTCCAAGGGGGATCTGTTCGTGGGGAAGAAAGACCTGGCCAATAGAGGGAGTACTTCCACCATATGCACAATCAAGATGTGATCTTATCACCACCCCCTCAAGGCCAGTTAGGGATGGGCAATAAATCCAGGTCTTGTCACCCATCCTTGTAATACAAGAATGAATACAATAAAAATTAAGGCTGTAATAGCTCATTAGAAGAAACAAATTAGATCTGGGAATTGTACATTCTTTATAATTAGTGGAAATTATAGAACATGGTAGGAGTAGCATGGTGGAAAATATCAAATTACTTAAAAAAACATTTGTTTCCATATAATTAACATCCTACAATGTAATATTCACAATTTAGGATTATATTATACACTGTTAATTTAAGCCTTTGGCCTGTATAATTGAGTGGCCCAGTAATTAAAGCCTTTTGGCCTTTCACAAAGGTTGTGGGGGTGGGGAGCAATGCAGTTTGAAGAACTCTACAGTAATTTAATTTGTTTGTAGTTTTATAAGTGTGTGAGTACATTAACATTTCTAAATGCATTTTGTAGGTAGAAGGCTTCAATATTTGAGTCCATTTAAAATTTTTCCTCCCCTTCCCCCCTCCCTGAAAGATAGAAATAAAACAGATGGCTGCAACAGCCAGAAGAACTGATCTCAGCGTGAGGCCTACTGCAACTGTTTCCTGTGTGCACAGCTTCAGCCTCAGTCTCTGTGTGTGGTATTACCTGCTTCACAGACTTCCCTTCTTCCTCCTTCACTGCCTCGTCTTGTCCTCCTCCCTCAGGCCAGCTCATCTAGCTCAAGTACAAAGCAGACAGCCAAACGATTACTAGTCTTTAATTCTGGATTCAAACTAGCACCTTCGCCCAGATGACAATGTCATCTTGCCATGTTGCCAGCAGCACCATGTGTTATACATTAGCTCCATTTACCCTTCTCCCCTTGACCCTCACTGATATTGCAATTAGCACCCTATCTGTCACTTCCTCATGCGGAATGCAGGAATGGTATGCAATGATGTAAGACTAAAGAGGAGTCCAGAGGCCAAATAGTCAACAAAAAAAAGTGAAGTATTGCCAATATTTAGAACATTTTTGTCAGAAAGATCAAATCTGTTTCCAATTCTTTTTCTCCCCAGAGAGAAAGAGAAAGGAATAAGGCTATGTTAATATTGAGACAGTTTCTGGCCTTCGTACTTGAACCTGTTGTAATGTGTGTGCCTTATTCTTGAATATAATCCCATATTTTCCCTTAACCAGTGTTACATTTTGTGAAGTATCTCATTATTAAGTAAATGGATGCTGCTGTCTGCCACCAAAGATGAACTTCAGCCTTGTCAGAGGTGTTCCTCTGACCCCAAAGTTTCAGAAAAATACAATCTATGAACAATTGTACATACCCATGGAGTATTTTCCATGGGTATGTACAAGCTCATTTTAAATCAGAAGTCAGTCTGTTTCCATATGTTAAACTCACTATTATATACTATGAGAAGGTATTAGAGAAACAACTAGACCATGTTGTAATGAAGGGCAACTGGGGAAATTCACAATTGAGAACTAGATGATGTTTTGGCATCTTATTCTTCTTAGACTGTATTTTTAGGGAACCTTGGATGACAAAGGAAATTAAAGGTTTGATCAGTCATGATCACAACCCTCCTGCAATTTCTCTCTGTAGTATAGCTCTATACAACATCTGCTTTCTGCTGTAAAGAGATAGCCTTGTCATCTCTACTAATGGCCTTCCTTCTCAATGTGCATGTGATATAGCAGTGTGATGGATAAGTCACTGGACTGGTATCCAAAAACATGAACTATTAATCTGAAAACATGAGTTTAAATCCTAGCATGTCAGTTATTTAATGTCATGTAATAAATTTAAATGTAGAAGTTAGATCTTGTTTCCACCAGTTTTATGTGCAAATCACATGTAAAACAGTATCGCCACAGCTTTGTGGGTCGAAGGGCCTGAATTGTGCCGTAGTTTTTTCTATGTTTTAATCTGATGGCAACCATTTCAAGTCAAATTCCTACCCATCAGGAAATTTGACTGGGCACTTCTACCAGCATGGTTAATGCTTTTCTGATATTCGTATGTAGTGACATCATCAACAGGTGCATCACACATCTGTGCTTTACTGACAAATAAAAGCAATAATGTGCATACTCTCACCTTTTTTTATAACTTGCTTTTTTAAATGATAATTTAATAAATGTGCAAAAGCCTCAGTAAATCAGCTGGCATTTAAAGAGTTCCAACAGTAGATTGGGATAAACTAGATTGGGAACAAACGCTCCCAGGTAAAACAACAGCTGACAAGTAGGAGACTTTTAAAAGAGAGTTGGTACGCATTTGGGCCCAGCATGTTCCTGTAAGGCTGAAGGGCAAAGATGGCAAGATTAAAGAACCTTGGATGACAAAGGTTTGTTATTGAAGGTTTGTTTAGGGGGACAAAAAGGAAACATGGCAAGTGTAGGCAACTGGGATCGAGGGAGTCTTTTGAGGAATTTTGAGTGTGTAGGAGAGAACTTAAAGAGATTGAGAGGGCAAAAAGGGGTCATGAAATATCCTTGGTAAGGTTGATTAAGGAGAATCCCAAGACATTCTATATTAGGAGTAAGAGAGTAGCCAGGGAAAGAGTGGGTCTGTTTAGGGACCAAAAGGGGTAATCTATGTGTGGAGTGAGGGGATGCGGGTGAGGTTCTAAATGAATATTGCTCATCTGTATTCACCAAGGAGAAGAACATAGGAGATAGTGAGATCAGGGAGGGGTACATGGATAATCTGGTGCAGGTCAGTAGTAAAAAGGAGGAGATATTAGATATCCTGGATCACATAAATATAGTGGATAAAACCCCAGGGCTGGTTAAGATCCAGCCCAAGTTGGTATGAGAAGCAAGGAAGGAAATAGCTGGACCCATGATAGATTGTTGCATCTTTGTTAGCCACAGGTGAGATGCCAGAAGTCTGGAGAATAACTAATGCTGTTTCTTTATTTGAGAAGGGCAGCAGGGAAAAGCCAGGAAACTATAGGCCGGTGAACCTTGCGTCAGTGATAGGGAAATTATTGGCGCAAAGCCTAAGGGATAGGATTTGTGTACATTTGGAAAACAAGAGGCTCATCAGGTGGGGGAGATCCCAACACACGAATTTGATTGGATCTAAGAGGCATATAGACGGGCACATGAACAGGCAGGGAATGAAGGGATATAGATATGTGCAGGCAGATGGGGTTAGTTTAATTTGGCATCATGGTTCGCACAGACACGATGGGCCAAAGGTCCTGTTACTGTGCTGTACTGTTTTATGCAGTGCAGGAAAATGGGATTAATGTAGACTGCAGCCTTTCAGAATCACATGCAACGCAGATTTGCTGCAATCCTAGACTGAATAGTGCACCAGTGTGGGTCTGGGCAACTCCTGACATTGGAATTGACCTTTGAAGATGATCAAAAAAACTGAAGGAACTCAATAGGTCAGACAGCATCTGTGGAGGGAAATGGATATTGGACATTTTGGGTTGAGTCCCTTTATCTGGACTCTCAGCAGCATATTTCTTGCTTCTGACCCTTATTGTCTCATCTATCACTGACAGTCTTATCATTCCTTTTAATCTCTGAATGATTATTCCAGATTTTTCCTAATTGGTTTACGATTTTATACTCTTCAAAGAATTTCAGATTATTTAAAACGATGCCCATATTTCAATTGTTCATCACTGCGTTGACCAAAGTTAGATCCCAATGCCTCAAACTTCAAGTTGTTATTTTTTGCATTTAAATCCACCCATGATTTAACTGCTCCATATTTCTGAAACCACCTCAGACATACAAACCTATCCTCTAAACATAAAGTTCATCTGATAACTTGTGGAACACCCCATCCTTTTGCCCCACCATTGTTAGCAGTGAGTACAACTGCCTTGGGCCCACTCTCCCTTTCTGGACTATTCTATACCTATCACTTACAGCATATGGTATTAACCTCACTTTTGGTCACTCCTTGTGATTTCTCCTTCTTTGCCTTATCATTCCTTTTATTTGCATCAACTATCAAATGGTTTTCTGCACAATATAATGCAGAAAACAAATATATATAAGGGATGAGGCATATACTCAAGAAGGAAATCAGGAGGCCAAAACAGGGACATGAGATATCCCTGGCCGATAAAGTAAAGGACAATCCTAAGAGATTCTGTAAGTATATTAAGAGCAAAAGGGTAACTAAGGAGAGACTAGGTCCCCTTAAGGATCAGTGTGGTTATCTAAGTGTGGTGCCAAGGGAGATGGGTGAGGTTTAAAATGAATACTTCTCATTTGTATTTACTGTGGAGAAGGTCACAGAAGCTGAAGAATTCAGGGAAGAGAGCAGTGATGTTCTAAAACATCAATATTATCAAAGAGGAGGTGTTGGCAGTCTTGAGGCACATGAAGGTGAATAGATCATAAAAGGTTGTGGGAAGCAAAGGAAGAAATTGCTGGGACCCTGACATAGATATTTGTATCTTCCTTAGCCCCAGGTAAGGTACCAGAAAGATGGCTAATATGCCTTTATTTCAGAAGGGCTGCAAGGACAAACCAGGGAACTACAGGCTAATGAGCCTAACATCAGTGGTGGGAAAGTTACTGGAAGGGATTCTGAGAGACAGAATATATTTACATTTGGAAAGGAAAGGACTGATTAAGGATAGCGTGGCTCTGTGCGTAGGAAATCATCTCTCATGAACTGAAATTTTTGAAGAGGTGACCAAGAGGATTGATGAGGGAAGGGTGGCAGACATTGTCTATGAGGACTTTAGCAAGTCTTTTGACAAGGTCCTGCATTGTAGACTAGTCTGGAAGGTGAGATTGCTTAGGGTCCAAGGTGAGCTTACCAATTGGATACAAAATTAGCAGTGGAAAGAATCATAGGGTAGCAGTGGAGGGTTGTTTTTCAGATTGGGGGCCTGTGTCCAGTGGTGTGCCACAGGGTGCTGGGTCTCTGTTGTTTGTCATCTATATTAATGATTTGGATGAGAACGTGGGTGGCCTGATTATTAAGTTTGCAGATGACCACAAAATTGGTGGTAGTAAAGAAGGTTGTCTAAGGTTACAACAGGATTTAGATCAACTGGGAAAGTGGACAATTGCAGATAGAATTTAAAACCTAGAGACCAAAGGGTACAAGTACATAGTTCCCTGAAAGTGGTAATATAGGTAGACAAGGTGGTGAAAAAGGTGTATGACACACTTGTACTCAATGCCCCCTCTTCAGACAGGACATTGAGTACAAGAGTTGGGATGTTATGTTACAGCTGTACAAGACGTTGGTGAGACTGCACCTGGAGTACTGTGTGCATGTTTTGTCACCATACCATCAGAAGGATGTGATTAAGCTGGAGAGGGTGCAGAAAAGATTCACAAGGATGTTGCCAGGACTGGAGGGTTTGAGTTATAAGGACAGGCTGGATAGGCTGGGACTGTTTTCCCTGGAGCAGAGGATGCTGAGAGGTGAGCTTATGGAGGTTTATAAAATCATGAGGGGTATAGATAAGTGGATGGTCACAAT
>JARFYF010000063.1:22937810-22951654 GCA_030265395.1 Rhina ancylostomus | reverse complement strand
GCCCCTTAGTGACACCCTTACTAATTATCTTGGCTGACACTGATGGCTCAAACAAACCATGGTTCAAGCTACTCTAAATGGCCCAATAACCCACTGGGCATTACATCACCAGTAAAATGTAACAGGAAACTAGAATTTATTCTTTTAAGTACAAATGATGACTCCCGGTTTGATAACAATATAAACTATGAAAAAGAGGCAGACTCTAAAACATATGCCCAAACAACAATTATTTTAAAGAATTAATGTTGTTGACCCATTTTGTCAGGAATATGATCTTGAAATCAACACAGTTTCACTCTTCTAATGCATTTGTTACTTCATATTTTAAAATATATTATTTGTATGTTTAAAAAATAGAACCTGATATTGGATAATGTTGAGAACAAGTATTCACAATTCCATCAGTTAAATAGCCCCAGTTAAGGCTGGCATGGTGGTTCACAACATTAGAATACCACAGTAAGTTATTTGGTCCAATCCACTAGGTTGTGAGAGGCCAAAACTTGACAGAAGAGGCCTTCCCAGGCCAGTCTGCAAGGCTCACTTCCATTGGCTTGGTGTAAGGCCCCAAGGAGACTAATAACATAAGTAAGCCATGTGGGAGTGGGCTGGGGTGGAAAGAGGATAATACACCCAGGGGAATGAATTCTTCACCAAACAAGATACACACACATTTGTAGCAGGTTTAAAGGAGAACAGTTGAACAGAGGACTGACTGCTAATTAGTTATAAAACTCTGTGCGTGTTTTCAATTTGTACAAAAAAAGCCCTCAATAGTTTCAGGCAATTTGAATATGAATCCAGAATAGTTAAATAAAAATATCAGAGAATTCTACATTACCCCAGAGCTTCCTCTGGATTTGCATTTTGTCAAAAGAGTCAAAGTAAAGTCAAGGAACATCTTCAAACTTTCTAAATTATCTGACTGGGTTTATCCAAATACAAATTCTTGGTGATTTTTCTTTTTCTAGGGGGTGTTCACTTTAAGCATGTAAAAAATACATTATTTGTGATTCTTGACAGGTTAGAGTAATGGCTGCAGATGCCAAAGATCATTATGGTCAAAGGTCAGGTGAGATCACATGGCCTCTGGAGCACAGCAAAGTTCCCGTCATTCACCACCTAAGCTGCCACAGCCAAAGGGACTGCAACCTTGGGAATCAATGAAACATCTTCCACGTTTGTTATTCACCCCAACACAACCCGATTCCCTTTCCAGGCAGGCTTTTCATAGGCCCCAGGTCTTCTTACAATCAGCATCTGGGTGTCAGTTATCACCAAACAGCTTGTTCCCATAACTCTCCATCTGTCAGAAGCCCAGAATCTGACTCCTTGTACAATACAGCTGCAGACTGATGGAAATCAGCCTGATGAGTAATTCCAGCATTTACAGAAACAATTCTTCCTCACACACTGGAATGAATCCAATTGAAAATAAAAAGTGTGTTTGTTTTCTTTATATAAAAAATCCTTATTTTCCCATAGAAATAAAACCCTAAAGTTCACTAGGAGGCATTTAATAAAATGAACCAAATTGCTTGCACAATCTTGTACACTCAGTAAAAACACTTATTTTCCTAAGTGTGCTGAGCACAGAACAAGTAATGATTAAGGTCAACCCCTGGTGATCTGATGTGTCTCTGATATAAATTGACATGGCTTCCAGTATGTCTCCTCTTATGTTGATAAAAGCCCAGGCATTAAGTATAACCTCAAAAAGATCCATATTTTGCTAAGGACCTGCTTGTTCAATGTAGTTTAAACCTCTGTCTGGCATTCATCCAACTACCACTTACAATTTCTTTCATTTTCTCATTTTTTGGAGAATTTCCATTTAAACACACAGACTTGTAACTGAATATCAATCTAGCAGCCTTGTGGTACATGGCTGAGATGATCTGTGTGTGTGTGTGTGTGTGTGTGTGTGTGTGTGTGTGTGTGTGTGTGTGTGTGTGTGTGTGTGTGTGTGTGTGTGTCTATGTACATGTGTGTGTACATGTGCATGCACATGTATGTGAATGTGTATGTCTATGTACGTGTGTGTGAATGCATATCTGTGTATGTATTCCATGATTCTGTCTTTACCCACCTTTTACATTCATTAGTTTTTTTGTAGGTGCTATTGGATTTGGTGATATTGGAGAGGGACCAATCATTCCTTACAATAATCTCTTTGGCTCGACTTCTAAAATGAAGAAGCCGTGGATGTAGATTCACTGAGCTTCCAATGTTCCTATTCAGCTCCTCAAATTTCTGCCATAGGTGGTACAATGGCACTGGAGGTAATGTTGCTGTCTCACAGCTCCATCAACCAAGGTTCAATTCTGACCTGTCCATGTGGACTGAGCACATACTGTATAGGTTTCCCATAGGTGCTCCAGGTTCCTCCCATGTCACAAAGATGCGTTGGTTGGTAAGCAGCTTGGCTACAATAAACTGTGCCAAGTGTCAATGGGGGATAGGAGAATCAGTATTAATGGGTATATGAGAGATAATAGGCTACAGAGAAATAAGTAGGGGAATGAGATTGATGGAACTGCTCTGAGAGCCAGCATTAACTCAAGGAGCCAAATAGTCTTCTAAACCAATCCAGGTTCCACTGATACTTTGACCTTGATTTTTGTACATCTGCTACAGCAAATTTAGATATTTAATATAAAAAATACAGAAAGTTTGCCCTCATCACCCTGACTCTAGTCTAAATTTCACTGTGGATCTCTAAATAGTTTTCTGCCACTTAAGGGGACACCCCAAGATTCTCTCTCCACCCAGCTTGCTATGAATTTTAATATTTGATATGAACTTGGTTCTCACTGCCCTTTCCCAAAATGCACCACCTCATATTTCTCTGCCCTATCTCCCTTTGCCCCTGTGCAATGTTTCTACTGTTTGCCAAGTCTTCATATAAGGTTCCTTTTGTCAAACTTCACGCTGGCTCTTCAATGTGTGCAAGTCAGTTATTTTACTGGAAAACAAAAATCCTTCCAGCATAGATCCAAAAGACACACCATCACCTACAGCACACCAATCTACAGCAGATTTTTTGATCCTCCTGCTACTCTTCTCCATTCCACTGCATTCGCTCCATCTCCACTGTCCCTTGATTTGTCACCTCAGCAAACATCTTCTTAATACTTATATCTGCAATATTCAAGTTATTTTTTATATATAACCCCTGATTTCTTCAATTACATACAGAACAATGGATTGGCAGTAAAAGCCATTTATAATTTAGTCTAGAGGGTCCATATATCACCAAAAACCACAAGAGTAATGTTTGAATACTTAATGGATATCATGTAAAATATAAGATTAAATTATAGAATCAAGTATCGATTACTTTGGTTCCTTATTTTATAGATTGGTTTGGCCAGTATCCAAGATGATCTATGTGACTGATCGAGCAACACATCAAGACACCAGTCCCCGAGGTGTACTATCAATCTATGATCTATCGTGTACTTTACGCTTCTTTGTCACCACTGGCACTTTAAAAAGCTTATCAAGTAGCAGCTCAGAAACCCCACTAATGATAGGTTCAGCATTTGCTATTCAAAAACTGAAATCACAGGTTTTATTTGCATTCCTTTCATTGCTTGACATAAAACTGACATTTTAAGTGAAGCAAGGTTTCAAAGGTGCCGGGAAATGATGATCAAGGGGTTAATCTTTAGCATCTTTTGCAGTTAACAATTTAAAGCCAGTTAAGGGCAGTAACCAGTTCATTGGTACTATAATTACCCATTTATGTGCTGGGTGGTGTGGATTAATGATCAATCAGTTACACTGAGCCAACTGTCAGCAAAAAAACAGCTACAGTTCCATGCTTTATCACTGATGATGAGCTCACCTGTTGAGCCATTTCACCTTTCCTGCCAAGCAGATAAGTTCCTTACTTGCAGAATCAATTCATGTTCCATCTCCCCCCACTAAGTAGCATCAATTCCATTTAATGTTCATGCAAAACAAAAGGAACAGGAAAGATATCATTTATCAGTACCTCAACAAACTTCCGCTGCCAATTTTCCAGAATTGCTGTTGCCTTCTCCAGGTTCCAATTGATATCGTGGATTTCATAATCATCCTTATAATGTTCATAAAGTTGCTTGGGGCTCATCAGCAGATACATGGTCTGTAGAGCTTCAGCACTTAAGGAAGAAAACATATTTAACCGATTTATAAAAGAAGCACTTGAATTTTTACAGTCCCTCTTCATAGGAGGCTACAAAGCTCTTTTCCTGTCAGATGAGTATTTCTGCAGTACAATTTTGGATCTTAATGAGGGAAGGTGTCTGAATGTCAGGGAATGTTTGAAATCAAGGCTTTATCAGTTGAGTATGTGTGTACTGTTAATCTATTAATAAAAATGTTTTTATTTCAAAGTCAGAATATGCTGAAAATCAAAGGACTTCATTGCATTTGGTAAGAACAGGCCAGTAACAGGATTGCACTGTGCACTGGAACTCCTACATGTGATGATAATGCCACTTATTGAACTCTGTGGCATCCAGAGCTGGCCTCAGTGCTCCTTACAAAGGGGAGAAATCAACCAGGGTTGCTAGTGCTGCCCCATGTGAGAAGTATGCAAGTGTGGCTATCCAAGGAGGGGAGGGAAGGGCTTGTCCATAAAAAAAATCGTGGTGGAGCTCTGAAATAAGCAGAAAATGCTGGAAACACCCAGCAGGCCAAGCAGCATCCATATGAAGCAAAAACGGATCCAACGTATCAGGTTGCAGACTTGTCAGTCTGAGTGACTCCATCATTTTCTTTTTTAAATCGGGCTCAGCTGTGATGCCTGTCAATGAGTTGTTCGACTCATTGACATGTGTAAGTTTTGTTGCTCAGCTGATTGTCATAAGATCATTGAAAACCTATGACTCTGAAGGAAGATATTCAGCCATTTGTGTTTGTGCCTGTATTTTGGAGGGTTGTTTGGAAGTCAATGAACACAAGAGAGAGAAAGTTCATGCACATTTTCAATTAAAAGGTATTTTTGAAGGCTACATGTGAAATATTGCAAATGCCCCAGTGACTTGAAGTGATCAGTAAAAGAGTTATAGGCAGAGTCACTTCTCTAATTTCATCCTGGATGATGCGAGTCTGTGACAAACGTCATCAATAATGTGGTGAGGAGGATGGATGCTGTTGGGAGAGTAAACATTGCCAGTTCCCAGCTGCTACACTAGCTCCATATTTGTCTAAGTGGTGGATGATGATCATTTCCTGGGCTAACATGTGAATAATGGCCACTGGGAGGAGCTAATGAAGGGTATCTGTGGCCCAAGCCCTGCTCCAGCAAGGAATGAAGAGGTGTTGAAGTAAAATCAGCAAGGAAAAAAAAGGAAAGCAAAAGAGACTAAAGAAGGTGTATGCCACGCTTGTCTTCATTGGTGGGGGCATTGAGTATAAGAGTAAGGAAGTCATGTTGCCGCTGTACAAAACTTTGGTTAGGCCATACTAGGAGTATTGTGTGCAATTGCGGCCATCCCAATTACAGAAATAATGTGGAAGCTTTGGAAAGGGGACAGGAGAGGTTTTTCAGATTGCTGCCTGGATTAGAGGATATGAACTATAAGGAGAAGTTGGACAAACTTGGTTGTTTTCTCTGGAGTGTCAGAGGCTGAGGGGAAACCTGATGGAAGTTTATAAAATTATAAGAAGCACAGATAGGGTAGACATTATTTCCCAGGGTAGAAATGGCAAATACTAGAGAACATGCATTTAAGGTGAGAGAGGGAAAGTTTAATGGAGATGTGTGGAGCAGGTTTTACTTTTTTTTTGTTTCACACAGTGAGTGGTAGGTGCCCACAAGAGTTTGTACAATGCGAAGGAAGTCTTGTGGCAATCCTCCAATGAACACTGGGCCTCTGGGTGGCGATGGGCTGCTAGGGGTAGGGGTGGAAGCAGATACACTAATGACAGCTTTTAGATAGACACATGGATATGCAGGGAATGGAGGGATATGGATCATTTGTCATGGCCTTGCACCTTATTGTCTGCCTGCACTGCACTTCCTCTATAACTGTAACACTATATTCTGCATTCTGTTATTGCTTTTCCCTTGTACTACCTCAATGTACTGATGTGATGAAATGATCTGTACAGATGGCATGCAAAACAAAGTTTTTCACTGTATCTCAGTATATGTGACAATAATAAACCAATTTACCAATTTTATGTGCAAGCAGAAGAGATTTAGTTTAATTTGCCATTGTGTTCAGCACAGACATCGTGGGCCGAAGGGCCTGTCCTTGTGCTGTACTGTTCTATGTTCCATGAGAGTTGTATATACTCTGATTTGTGTAGGATTAGAAAAAATATTTAGTGGTGTCTGTTTTAGAAAGAGTTAAAGAACACCTTCTTCAGACTGAGAACTGATTGTAATTGTAATTTCTTCTTCTCGAGAAGCTTTCTACTTGTGTCTGTTTTCAATGGTCCACATGTCATTCAGTCAGAATCTCGTGTTTTCAGCCTGAAATTTTAGACCTGGGTCAGGTGACCTATCACTGCCTTCGGCACTATGTTTGTCAGGCCAGTTAAGACTCCTTCCAACACCTTAACAACGCCATAATTTTATGGCACTTCATCACGGAGATTTCACACAAGTGGAGTCACAGGTGCAAATTCAGTCTGTGCTTTCAGCTACTGGGCAGCCTGCTGGTTGGCACCCTGACAATCAGAGCTCAAAGAGCAAAACTAGGATATCATAAATCATATCACAAAGTAATGTTTCCAAGTCTTTCATGGTCTGTTTAAAGGGATTGCACCACATCCATGGAGATTTCCCAGGTCATGTTCTGGGCAAAGCACCAACTCTGTTGTAATCCCACTCATTTTACATTGATTTTAAATAGGAAAAAAGAAGCACAAAAATACTGGGATTGTATAACATTCCATTCATTTTTACACGATTTAAACTGTTTCCTTTTTATAATTTGAAATGATCTGTGTTATTTTCTCCTCTCTTTCGGTCTTTCCACAGCCACACACAGCTTCCCGGGAATGACATAGAGACAGACAGGGAGATCAGCTGCCAACTTTCAGCACTGCCTTTGCTGGAAGGTGCAAAATAGTAACCCTGAAAAGGATTGATTAGTCCGGGAAAGGAGGAAACTCTCATGATCGTAACAGCAGCTGCAAACCGGTAAACGACCACCACCGAGGCATTCTATGTTACCACACAACTAAAGCCACCTGTTCCTTTCCCTCGTCTCTATTAAAAAAACATGCTTTCATTAATCAATAATGGAAACTATACAATATTTTGGACAATTATAATTTGCATTACCTTAAAGGTGAAGAACTTAAACTGAGAATATCACTGATGCTATATTTTTCTTTAACTGCATTGTGTTGTTTTTTAATATTATGTTAATGTTCTTGCCACCCTCTGAAATATCTCTGTGTGAAGTTAAACAAGTTAAAATGCTGAGCATAGTTAGAACATAGGTGAAATAATACTGGGATTTACTGCAAATAGTGGGCAGGGCAGGCAGCCTTTTTGAGGAAGTACAGTTACATGTTTAGGTGATCGGCTTCTCATTGGTTCACTAACCCAAAACTTTACCATGTCTCTCCTTCTACAGATGCAGCCTGATCTGCTGAAAATTTCCAACATTTTCTGTTTCTACTTTCAGGTTTCAGATTGATAAAAAAGCCAATGGCCTGAAGCACTTATTGTGTTCCTCCACAAAATACTACGTGACCTGCTGAGTATATCCACTATTTTGGATTTAGTATTTTGCTTTATTATTTCATTGGAGGCTGGTTGAACATCAAGATGTGAATCAGTTGAATTGCTATGGCTACAGTTATGAGATCCATTGCTCATCCAAATTAATTGCAGCGATGACCAATAATCTTTCTCAATAACAAAGGGGAGAGATTGATACTCCTTCTCAATACCAGAGGATATCTGTAACACCTGACAATTCCAGAGAAAATGAATAACCTTCCTTATTCCCAGAGAAGATAATAAATGTTCTTACTCCCAATGGAGATGCTAAACTGAGAAAGGTTCCCACTGGAGCTGAAAGTACTTTAAAAAGGACCTCATTTCCTTCAGCCCAGGAATCTTGGGAGATCTTAAAGAAACTTACAGACAAACAGTAAATGGATACTACTGCACCAGAATTGTGACCCAACCATTGAAGTGACTCATTTCCACAGCTTTACATTTTAGGATTTCTGCTTTCTGCTCAAAATCCAGTAGTGGGATGAAGGATCCTGGAATTTCAGGCCTAGTACCCCTGCAGCCGTAGGAGGTACCACACTTGTTCCTACACCTCCTCCTCCCTCACCACCATCCAGAGACCTAAACAGCCCTTCCAGGTGAGGCAGAGATTCACGTGCACCTCCTCCAACCTGGTCTATTGCATTTGGTGCTCGTGATGTGGCCGCCTCTACATTGGTGAGACCAAATATAGACGAGGCAACCGTTTTGCAAGGCACCAGCACTCTGTCCACAACAGTCATCTTGAGCTTCCAGTTGCATGTCGCTTCAACTTCCCTTCCCATTCCCACCTTGACCTGTCCTCAGCCTTCTTCACTGCCATGGTTAGAACATACTAGAAGAACACCTCATATTCCTCTTGGGTAGCCTACAACCCAATCATATGAATATTGAATTTTCTAGTTTCAGGTAATCTACTCCCTTCCCACTCCCACCGGTCCACCCAGGGTCTCTCTCCCCTTTATTCAGCTTTTCCTTCCCTCCCCCTCTCACATCTAGACTCATCACCACCCCCACCTGCTTTCATCTGCCCATCATCCCTTGCTTATCTAGTTCCATCGATCACCCATTAGCCTCTGTCTCTATCCTTCCCCCTCCCTTCCCAGCTCCATCAACCTAAAAGAGATTTTCATCTAAACACTCTGGAGTGGACTCAAACTGAAGTCTCAAGACTTTAGGAAGCCAAATTTCTTTTTAATTCTGACACTTAGGCCCAATTCTACCCCTCTTTAACTTTTCTTCTTCCTCTTGCCTTACCTCAGCAATTCATTCTGGGAATTTTTCTTTACACCACCCAAAATCAGCTCCTCTTGCCAATGCATAAACTTCTTTGAGAATCCATGGCAACCTCCAGTTAATTCAGTGGGAATATTAGGAGCCTGTAACAATACAAGATGTTCAATTATTTTATTTAGTAGCATCACCGTGACCTTTAATTTTGCCCAAATGTAGGTTCTACTCTCCAGTGTGGTTCTCTGAGAACAGGAGCATCAATGGTTCTCTGAAAACCAGTGAACAGGTTACTGGAGCCTTTACTATCAAGTTACTTTGTATAGGTTTGAGTGGCCCCAGTCCCTGGATAGTCACCACCTGTCCACGTCTAACAATCACTTCAGGCACTGGTTGAACCAGCCAGAAGAGACAACTTTACATCGAACTGTCAACACTTGGGCAGGTTTGTTTCAGGGAACCATATCCGCTGGAATTGGGTATATCATTGTAAAAAATAGATTTCATTCTATCAATCATGCATAGGTTCAAAACCTACGACCAAGAAGTCATTTGGGAATAAAAGTACATCTGGTCCCAAAATATAGCTCCCCAGATGAGGAAGGAAACCACCTAATGAGCAATGGTGTGCTCACGAATGAAAATATACTCTAGCAGTAATGGTCAAAATAACTGAGTAAATAGAGCTCTTTTACACTTAAATATTTGTGTGCTGAGGCTGTGATGAAAATTCCCATCTCACTCCGAGCACGTGAAGCCAAGTGCTGGGATTGCTGAGGTCCAACATTTGTCTAAAGGTTAAAAGTGCAGAAATAAATCCCCCCATCAATATAAAATCAAAAGCACTGCAGGTGCTGGAAATCAGAAATCAAAACAGAAAATGGTGGCTACACTCAGCAGGTCAGGCAGCATTTGTGGAAAGAGAAACAGAGTTCTGATGAAAGGCCTTCAACCTGAAATGTTGACTCAGTTTCTCCTCCTACAGATGCTGCCTGACCAGCTGAGTGTTTTCAACAGTTGATGATACAAATTGCCAAATGTCTTACCTCCAGTGATTTTTTGTTTCGGGCAGTCAAGGGGCACTCAGAGTCAACTGGTTGTAAGCAAAGCCTGTCCATGTAGGCATGTCCTACTTGTGCCTTATCTAGCATCTCCCTGAATCCTTCCAAAGATGTAAACTGCCCCAGTTCATCCAGGAGCTGCACAGGGTCAAGGTTCATCCATTGAATATCTGGCTTTCCTCTGCTGAATGAAATGCATATTAATTTTTGCTGATAACATATATGCTTTTCTATCTCAAAATGATACCAATGAAACACTGTTCTGGGTTTGTCTGTAACCAGTAGCCTGTAAACAGGCTGAACGAACTGTGCATTAACTGTATTAGTTATCATGAGGCTTGAATTCTTTTTCACTGGAGTGGAGTGGAGTGGGTCACGGACAAGTTGTTGCATGCTCAACCAACAGACTTTAAGTTCAAAATCCAGTCTTAACTGATATTTACAGTCAACTTTGATGGTTCTTATCAAAGCCAGTAGATGGAGTGCTGCACTGAAGGACAGATCAAAGTTAATAATTACTCATTGTAAAATACATCATTATCAGTATTGCAAAAGTTTAGTAATATTCACTGTTATAAGACTGTCCTCCACTTGAAAAAGTATCACTACCCTCAATAGTAGCTACCTCCCCAACTCCATCGCACTCCAACTGACTAGTAGGAAAGTGCTGAATCTTCGAGTTGGCACAGGCAAGTTTACACTGGAAACAGAACCAAAATGACACTTACACCTGACTAGTCTATTTAAACGTGATGCTCCCCAACCAACCTCAGAGTTAGTGAGAAGGCACCGTCAGATATAACCCTACTGACCCAAGCAATCTGCATCTCTGCATGTTTGAACTGCTGTTTACAGGAGGTTGCTGAAATGTTCCATAATTATAAAAGTTACTGCACTTCAAAAGTACTTTGTTGGTTGTTAAATGCTTTTAGATATCCTGAATATCCTGAAAGGACATAAAAGGTACCACGTAAATAAGTTTCATAAATTTCTTTTTAACATAAGGCATAAAGATTCTATAATAAGGATCCCACCCTCACCCTTTATTACTGGTTTCAGGAGATGTTGCCAGGTGTTATAAGTACTTTGCCAAGTTTCTTCAAAGATTCTTTGAACAACTAAAGTTGCTTTTGGAACTTTTTCAATATAATGAGGCAGATGCCATTTACAGAAGGAGTTTAAATATCAAGTATCTTTGTTAATGGGCATGCTTCCCAATCAGTACCTCCTAAAAATGTTTTCCTGATGGGTCCAACTTTAGTTTTATGTATTGCTTTTTATGTAATGTATCAGTGAGCATTGGGCATGTTGGAGGAGTTGCAAAGCGAGATGATATATGGCAGATGAATTATCATTAACCTGATGAACCTCTATTTTTTGTTTTGCCTGTTGTCATTTCAACTGTGGGTATTAATTCATTATGTCCCCTACTGTCAAATTTAGCAGCTACTGTTAATTCTGTTGTTGATGATATTCCAGTTTCAATTAAGAAAATCTACTACCCAAAAAATCCCCAATAAAAATAGACATTGCAGAAAGAAATATAATTGACAATCATAATTCTTTTTAACTGTTCACTTTACAATGAGGGCTACTGATGACAAGACTCCCTCTTTATGGAAATGATAATATCTCTTTAAGTTACTGTGCATGATTTCCTCTGTCCACTACTTGTAGTGAAATTAAAAACACATGTATGAAGAATGCATGTACAACTTGGCTACAAACAGTAAACAGAAGACATCTCCCCCATGTCACCAAGATTTTCTGATCTCTGTATGCTTCCATTATAAAACACTTCTTATGATGTTCTTAGGGGAGAAAGCAAATCTACAGGTAATGTCTGTCAAAGGGAACTGTTTACCCTGAAAGGAAACAGCCTCCAGTCACATTCTGGAGATGCTAATCATGCTGGAGTCATTGAAACAGTCCAATGTTTCATGCCATTCCACCATAGCTGCTTCCCCACACGAACCATGAAGTAGCCAAAAAAAAAGGAGGAAGCCACGAATTTGGATATTCTTAAAAAAATGAAAATGCTGTTTTCTCAATATTAGCACGCTCTCCGCTTCCAAATATATTACAAAACAGAATGAGGTGGTCTACCAGCAAGTGCTTCCAATTGACTACATTTACCCATAGAGGTACCTTCTCCTCTAAGCTTCTATCATTGCCAGATGCAGAGTAAAAGACCATGTATTATCCCATTATGCAGGAACAAAGTGAGGGAAAGCCTGATCAGGCCGCGGTGCCCACTCACATTTCTTAACTTTGTGCAGTGAGACATGACAATTACTGGGGAACTCTCAAATGTCTTGATATGAGTGCTCTGTGGCCTGTCCTGGGCCATTTTAAACTCCTGCTATGAAGGCAAGGAACAGATCCGCTCCACATCTTTTGACATTGTTGGGATAGTTAATGAGGTAAGTTGTAAATGGTAATACGAAGCAACCTGTAAGTGAGAGGAGCAGACCCTTTGATGATGCTTTAAGAGGGAGCCCTACCTATGAACCTTTCTGCATGCAGGCTTTATTTTAGAGTAAATAAAGCTAAAGATAACGGGAACATTGTGACAAAATAACCTGCAAAACTAATCAAAAACTCAAGAGAAAGATATCAACATTAAAAATGAATCACAATGTGAACACAAATAAATGGAGCCATTAACTCACTATTCAAAATTATTATGCAAAGATATTAATGCAACATAGCTTGTATAATGTTTGTTTTAGTAGTGGATGGAGGAATTTTATTCATGTGTTCTAATGTTTCACACTGTACAGAATTACCCAGTGGAAGAGGTATAACAATTAGCTGAACTGCCAAAAAGTAAATTATTTTATAAAGCATTTTGATACCTGATGTAGCAAAGCAATAGAATTGTGTTCCCACGTTAGTGTTTCTTTAAAGATGGGATTAATGTCCTTCTGTTTAAGACCTCAAACTCTGCTGCAATTAAGTGATGTTTTAATAAACCCATTTTCCTTCAGCAGGCACTCTCCACCTGCACTTACCCAGGCTATGTGTCAGGCCTGATCAAATTAATTTTTCATTAAAGGTCTTTCCTCTAAATAATCAGATTACGCCCCACAAACAGAGTCCTGCGGTCTCCAACGCTGGCTGCCACTCTAAATTGTGTCTCTCCCCCTCCCCCATTGTGCTTATTCCTCCTCCCACTCTCCGTGTAACAGCTCTCTTCTCAGCCACATTAAATCATTAATCTCTTCATCTGTAAAATATCCTTTTGTACGGTTTTCTCCCGTCACCACAAAGAGTGTCTTTTTTTCCTCTCCCTTTTCTTCTCATTTCAGTGCATTTCAATACTCACTGCTGCCAGCTCATCACCATTTGGGAGCCGAGCAGAAAACTGGACTCGAGAAAGCAGGATGGAAGAGGTTCCGACATAGACCCTGCTCCCTCCTCCCCAGCCTGCCTCTCTCCACCACGACAAGACCTAATAAAGTCCTTCAGAACTGTCAGGTCTCTCTTAGCTTCTTTACTGGATGTGGAGAAGAGGGTGTAGGAAAGTTGGGAGGGAAGGTTTTCTGGAGGGGTTAGAGGCATGTCAACGTGTAGTTCAATTTATTTCTATAACTTTTAACTTTATGTTTGTATGACTCAAGTAAATAACGTTAATGCTACCTTGACGTGTTAAAGAATAATGGACACTATGAAGTGACTATAACATAGCACATAAGCATTAAGTGCACAAATGTTGAAAAGCTTTCAAACTATTGTCAAACAATTGAAATCAGGGAACAATCTTAAAATTGTTTTTTAATCATCTGTTTTCATTTAATATAATTCGGTATACCTAC
>JARFYF010000063.1:22897668-22911470 GCA_030265395.1 Rhina ancylostomus | reverse complement strand
AATCTTAAAGGAACCTCACTAATTGTAACCTAGTCCGTAACAGGAGAAATGTGTTTGTGGGATCTTGCTATGCTTAGATTAGCTGCCAGAATTGCCGAATAACAACTGATTACAGTTCATGTAAACTGCTTAGTTACTTCCTGATGATGAATGGAGATAAACTGGTGCATGGTCTTTCCTTCCTGGTTTAGCTCAGTCCCTCAGCCCCTGGCTCCACCATCCTTGAAACATGATCTAGATCTAGATCATGTGCAGAATAAGTCTTCTGAAGTGTCAGGTGGGAAAAAATGCAGAGAGGTGTAGCCAAAAGAGAGAGGGCAGTGCGGACAACATCCTTGGTCATTAGCCTGAACCCAACAATGAAGTAGCATCAGTGCATTGTACTTTGCTTCCAAAATTTAATTCCAGAGGTCAATGCAACAGAATTTCAGAAGCAAAGTACAACCCAGGGCTGCTGCTAAGGTTTGGGTTTAGCACTACGGATAGAGGATGAATTTCACTAAGAGCACATGTGGATGCAGCAGTTAAAGTTCTCTGTTATGTTTCTGATTTGTGGAGCTGTAGTAAATAAAATCTTCTGCCACTGCTACTTCCCTTTCACCCTTGAGAATGACCTTTAAAGAGAGCAGGGCTCAAGAATAAATAGAATGTGTTCTTGTCACCTGCAATATATCATGTGATTTGTGGCCATCACTAATGTGCTTATTGGGTACAAATTTAAATTCACTTACTGGTTAGAAATTAAAAAAAGCTGTGATTTAAGTCTGGTTGTAGTCTACCTAGAGAGTTATTCCTGTATTTCCACCACAGTTAAAATACAAAGTCTAAATGGTATCACCCTGCATCTTGCAATGGGTTTCCATTCTGTTAAAAAAACTCATAAACGTTGCATCAAGCCAGCTGATCTCTTGAAACATTATTTTCAGTTTTATATTAAGCACAAACTATCATAAGAACAGGAGAACAAAATTCAGACCCATATCTACCTTATCCTTGCAGTTCACTAACATAGACCTATTGATCTCAGACTTGGGGGGGAAAATAATCATACAACAGCTTTTGGCAGAGAACTCCACTTTGCAGCTTTGTATGAAAAAGTACTCCCTCTGTTGCTGTTGAATCTACTAGCTATAGTTTTAAATTTAAATCTATTCTAGAATCTCCCATAGGGGGAAATAGTTACTGAAGGACTGTGGTGATTGGAAATATAATCTTTCAGGTGAGATGTTAAACTTAAGTCCATCTGTCCTCTCAATTCCATATAAAAGATCTCATGGCACTGTTGTGGAGAAAATGAGGTAACCTTAGTATCCTGACCAGTATTTATCAAATAACACACACCTAAAAGCAGTCATCTTCACAGTTCTATCTGCAGAAGTTTACTGAGTGTAAATTAACTGTTGTATCTCTTATATTACAACTATGACCAAACATGACCTAGCTGTAAAGCACTTAGGGATCTCCTGAGATTGTGAAGGGTGATAGGTAAATGCAAGTCTTTTTGTCAAATCCTGTAAAAAAAAATTAACTCCTCAAGCCGATCAACCCCTGATCTTCTACAGTTAAGGGAATACAATCTACTCACTCTTTATGCTAAAGTCAGCCTGAAAAGGTAAGTTACATGACAAAAGAAACATTTCCTTTATGCATAACAATATCCATGATATAACAATATTAATTTTCTACTTCAAGGGTAATTGAGAAAAATCTCAGGTCTAGAAATTTCAGGTCACCAAGTGGGTGCATGAGATAGCTAGAGCAGATTCACAGAAAGGTTACAACCTGGAAGGTTGTCACTTGGGCCATCAAGTCCATTCTAACTCAAGAGCAATCCAGTTCTTTCCAGGGCGTTGCCCACTTCCCATTGCCCAGCAATTTCCTTCCTTTCAAGAGATTATCCAGTTCACCTCTGAATACCACAATCGAATCTGATCCTTACCAGCCATCTAGACCACTGGCAGTGCATTCCTGATTCTAACCACTTGCTGTATTAGAAGTTTATCCTCATGTCAGTTTGGGTTCTTTTTTCACATTACCTTCATTTGATATCCTCTGGCTCTTGACACTTCAGCCAACGAAAACAGCTTCTCTCTGTCTCATCTGTCTAGACCCTTAATGGTTTTAAACACCCTTGTCTCAGCCTCCTTGATTCCAAGAAGTGCAAACCCAGCTCCTCCTATCTATGCATACAACTAAAACCTTAATCCCAGGAATCATTTCAGCAAAGCTCCACTCTCGATGCCCTTCACATTTCCTAAAGTCCAGTGCCTAGAACTGGACACAGTACTCCAGGTATGGCAGAAACAGTGTTTTAAGAAGCTTCATCAGGAATTCTTTGCTCTTAAGAGTCTCTGCTTCTACTTATAAAGTCCAGAATCCCATAGGCATTTTTAATGGCTCTCTCAACCTACCTTGCCACTTTCAATGGTTTATGCAATATTTATCCCAATACCTCTCTGTTCCTGTATCTCTGTTAGAATCATAGTCTCCGTTTATACAGGCTCTCCTCATTCTTCCTGCCATAATAGAACACTTCATTGTTTCAATGCTAGATTTCATCTACTGACCATTCAACTAGACTGTCTTTCTCTTGAAGTCCATTACATATCCTTGCAGTTCACTGAACGCCAAGGTTTGTGTCACCTGCAGATTTGATAATTGTGCCCTGTACATTCAAGTTCAAGACAGTAATCTATATTAAGAAAAGCACTGGCTCTTGGGAATATCACTCTGTATTTCCCTCTAGTCTGAAAAACTAATTCTGCTTCTTGCCACTTAGCCAAATTTTTATCCCATACTACTACAGCACCTCTTATTTCAAGCATTTAAATCTGCTGCCAACTACTGTTTAATTGAGGCTGTATTAAACAAATTTCAGTATCCAAAACATGCCATATTGGACCAAGGCTGGGTCCTGGTAAAGCTGTGGAGAGGGAATCGGGGCTGGAGATGGATTTGCAAGAAATACTTTAACAGAAAAGGAGGTGGAAGAGTTTGACATTAGAATTGTCTGCCGGATAGAGGGAAACCCAAAGTATTGTGAGGGTGATGGGGTGGGGGGTTAGGGGTGATTTGTTGCTGGAATTGATAAATGGGTTGGTGGGGGAGCAGAATGGAAATCAGGAGTGTCATGTGGAGTATAATTAAGTTTAAGTGTCAAGTTGGAGTGGGATGTGGTAAGTAGTGAAGGAGAGGAACAGAGGATAGAGTTCTGGTCTATCGATGTTTGTGGGGGGGGGGGGGGTGGTGGGAAGAAGAGGAGAATCCTGAAGCATGACAAATGTGAGGAATGATCTTACAAGTATTGCAATCCAGTACTGTGTTATTAATTCTAATTGTCCCAGGAGTGCCGAATGACAGAACATGCTCCCACAACAAGTTAGTCTAATTTCCCCAAAACTGTTCCAAACTGAGGGTTCCATGGGGAATACATCAGGTGCACAAGGTGAATCACTCAAGAACGTGCCAAGTCAAATTGGTCTGGACCAACTCAAAATGGGCTGACAATGTTTGTTATTTGTGCCTCACTGTGGGCAAAGTTTCACTTAATGCCAAAAAAAAACAGTACAACTCATTCAGATATCTAGGCCCTTATCTGTTCTCCAACTTGTTATCAAATTATACTATAAAATTTAAGAGACTGAACCTTCAAGTTATCAATTGTAAATCATTTCTAGATGACATTAATTTTAAGGTGTCTAAAAACTAATGTGGCATTTTATAATCATCCATTAGGCATACTTATAGCATGTGGTTTGTTGCAATCTTAAGCACAACATCTAGTGTACAGTGTCCTGATTTCATGACCTTAAACTAAGTCACAATCTTTCCACGAACAATTTAATTTTTATAAAATTCAGTGCAACAGTTTAAGGCATGCCACATCATTGGGACAACAGCTAAATTGATTTCTTTTAGAAAAGTATTATAAAAGGACCATTTTTTAAACAAATATGTCATTTGGATTTGAGATTTATATTAATAATTTGTTCACCAATTCCATAAGAATTAATACAGGTCATGCAATTTTATTATGTGTTTATAGTTTTTAACATGGTTATATAACTTCTACATTACATCATCAGAGTTTTCTCCAGAAAAGTTGTCAGGAAGCTAATATAGTCAGTTAAGTGCTATAAAAATAGTCTTATACTGATGGTAACATGACCAGATATGCAATACCATATTTTCCATGTTTGTTTGTTTACAGTCAAAACAGACAACAAAATTAAATTAAAGAACTGGATGAAAATAACATAGTCTTACCTAAAATATAAAGCTTATTGCATCCTACTCCCTGCACCCACCCCCTTTCCTGAGCAGAGCACAGAATCTTTTTGATATAAAATTTCTCAATGAATAGATAATTCTGACCACTTTGGGCTTGCATCAGCCTTCTACTGCATCAAAAAAACTCCTACTTTATTTTAAGCTTCTTTAAGTTGCAAATCTAATACGAAACATGTACCCCCTCGAACTGGGCTTCAGTGCAGCCAGCTCCTCTTCCAGCCTTCTCTTTTCTTCTCCCTAACAATGGTCCCTTGGCTCTATTATTCCCTCCATCCAAACCTTTCAATGCTTGAGCTCAGATGGCCAGCAATTTTTTCCCAGTCAATGGTTTTTCCAATAAGTCATTTACATATTCCCTTTTTTTTGCCAAAAAGCCACATATTGAAACTAAAGTTTGTTTTCCCTCTGCCTTGCCTCAATCTTTACTGAACCAAATGGTGTCAATACCTTACCACCTGCATAAGGATCTTTATTTCTCAGTCTTGCAATTATTATTATTTTTCAATGTCTCCATGTTATTTGTTAAATTGGCCTGAATGGGAGAGTGCATAACAATTGCTCCATGTGTGTTTTTACAAGCACACAAATAGAATAGAGCAGCTATCTGACAACTGTAATAGTTGCAGCTGAAACAAAACTGACCTAATGTGGAATAACATCGCCTTGAAAAACTGTAACAGCACATTTTGTGAGGAAGTGACAGATACATAGATGGGGTTCTGAGATATGATGTAATTACTGCTTCAAGGATATTCATACCAATATTCTTAATAATTGAAGAACAGATCTTCTGAGCATTGCATTCCTGACTGCCTCCCTGTAGATCAGGAGATACAAAGTGACCTTTCCTCCAACTCGCCCATACATTGCCTGGACAATGGGAGGAAGGCTAAACTGATTGCCTATAATGATACATTCCTCATCTGCTTAAATTCTCAATCCAGACATGAAAATGCTCATAAAATTATTTCATAAAAGTTTATACGCTTTCCATTTCATTGCTTTATTTGCATTGTACTTCTTATTATAAAACCACAGCTAAGATGGGTATTGACAGAAGTTAAGCTGCTGGTGGACTTCCCACTCCCAAATGGAGGTCACAGTCCTAATTCCACAGGAATATCCAGCAGAAGACACAGCAAGGATGAACTAGCTCCCTCTAAGGGTGTTACCCAATCAAAACCACCAAATGGGTCCCTCAAAAGGCAGAATGAGTGATTGAGAGAAGAACAGCCAACTGATGGCAGAAAGAGGCTGTCAACCCCCCTGGCAGAAGGAGTCAGAAGTTGAATGACCCAACACAAAGTAGCAAAGCATCAGAGCCTGGTAATGAGGCTCCAGTGAGAAATAATATGTCTTTGGTTAATTGCAAATAAAATCTCACATGCAGTTCAAAATACAAACAATGCATCAAATAATTACATGAAAAAACTGTAAGCATAACTCTGAACTATTTGTTACATTCTTAGCTTCAAACTCCCAGAAAATAGAGCAGAAGTTGCAACAACTTCTTATTCATAAGGGTGAGCAGAGCAAACAGATAAAAGTTTGCTGATCTTTGTGCAGGACTAGTTTACAGAAGTTTGTCTAAAATTAGTGGGTTAATAAGGTTTTTAAATATTAGAATATAAAATTAGAAGCAGAGGTTGGTGCAATGTTGAAAATTTGCCAAATTTGCAGTTTTCTGGCTTCTGTGCTTCGTGAATACGACATTTAGGCCTATGTGAAAATGTGAGGGATACTATAGTAAGGAGAGACCACCATTGCTGAATTAGTCTGTGTATCATATTAAATTGTTTCACTTCATAAGAATGTGCATGACGAGAATGTGCATTTTGGCCAAATTCAGCAGTAATCAGCACTGGATATCACTAACAAAGGTCACATGGATGCCAAGTGTGAGAAATAAACTGCCACTTGGTGCTTCTTCTGAGATTAGATGTAAGGTAATTGTGTCAAGTACCTTTATTCTGCATTTAATCCATGGTACACCTACTTTCAGTAAATACTGCTAATATTTTGGAGAGAAAGAATATAGAAAGAATATAGAAAGCTATATTCAGCTTCTCTCAGCATTGATATCTTTCACCTTGATAAAAAAACAAAATGCACAAAAATCATTTTAAAGGTTTAAAATATCAATTGTGCAATCGATAGTCAAATACTTAGAACTTCAATCATCTTGTTAGAAGCTGAGCAATTCTCTGTGATTTTTGTCAAAAGTATAAAACTAAAATGCAGGTGAAGCTGGAAATTTGAAATCAAAGCAGAAAATGATGGTAATACTCAACAGGTCAGGTGGCACCTGTGAAGAGAGAAACAGTTAATGTTTCACATTGGTGATTTTTTGTTCCTAGAAAAAAAATCACTGATCTGAAGCAATAACATTGTTTTTCCATCCACAGATACTGCCTGACTTACTAGGAACTCCCAGCAGTTACTGTCCATTTAACCCTTAACCTGTCAAGAGGGCTTGTCTTAAAATCTAGAGTTTGATTTTATTATCTGGCACTCAGTCTCCATCAATAGCCTTTTCTGGCACTTTTATTTGGTAGATACATTAAATGAATAAGTAACCCAATTTCATAATGTCTCACTTATTTTTTGTCATTGATCCTAATTAGAAGGTTAAAGTAACTCAAGACTGTCTTAGAACCATTCATCATCCAGGCTGCTACCCCAAGTCTTACTTACTGCTTCTTAGTTTCCCGGCACCTTCAGGGTTTGACTTCTGAGTGTTCACAGTCTGGTCCTCTGGGTATTGAGAACAAAAGAGCGAGCAGTAGAAAAGAGAGTGAAGAAACAGAGTCACTTAACTTTCCCTTCCCTTCTGTTAAGTGTTTCCTTCACTTAACAGAAAGAGAAGGGAACAAAAGTCAGGTCAAAGAAATATTCAGAACCAAAGATAAAGCCTGAGAGAAAAATAAAATATGGAAGAGCAAGAAGGCATAAACAGACTGAGGCTGGAAGAGGAAGAAACAGCAACACAAAGACAATCCACACACCGAGAGGTACTGCACAGGGAGAAGTTTGGATGATGAAGTTTTTCACATGGAAAGAGGCATTATGCCATGAAAGACACAACGTATTACTGTGCTAAGGTGGCACAGTGTCTCCATAAGGCCAGAAAGTCTAATTCTTAAACTAACAAGGGCTGAGGTCACTCAGCGTATAATTGTTTGGTTAAGGAATTTTGAAGCTTGGCAGGTGGTTGTCATTTTGAAGCTGTAATTCAGAAGTATGTCAGATTAAAAGGGAGTGACAGGTGGCGTGTGGCATGTGTACACTGGCTGTATTATTTGTATTATACTAAGTTAACTACAGGTACAGATGTACACAAGTGGTGCATGTTTAGTATAGATTTTTGTATTTAGGAGGTCCTAATCACATCACACTATATTAAGAACTCCTCGGACCTGCTGGAGTGGTGTCCGTTTTGAAAAGTGGAACATTTTGTGATCTTTATTAATGCGTAAGCTAAAGAAGGCTATAGATCAAGTGGTGGTAAATGAAGTTAGTATAGATAGGTACTTGATGGTTGGTATGGATGGGGTGAGCCAAGCCCTATGACTCTCTCTCTTTTCAACCACATGCACACCCAGGTCATGTACATCAAGTACTTAATACAAAGTCTGCAAAGCCATGACAGGAGAGAACAGTATTCTTTGTGCTTCCTGCATTCTCCAGCTTGCTGTCTTTCTGCGTGACAATGTCAACTTGAAAATGAACTACGGGTGATTTTTATGATATGGTCCTCCATCCTTCAGGAATAGAACCTCTACTACAGACTAACGTTATGATTAGCTGGATGGACCGGCAGGGAATTCGATGCCAGTACACTTCACTAATTTAAGAAACATTTAATGGCACTGAATAATTTTTTTAATCATATGCTCTCAACAAAAGCTTATTAGGCCAAAAAATTGCCAACTCTCTTATAATCAGGCATGTCCCTTCATTCTCCCCTCCACCGCCCCATAGGAGATGCAGTTCAGGAACCTTTGTTAAAAATTCCTCTCTGCCTCCCAAAGGAGATCAGGCAAACCTCTCCAAGAGGCCCCTAGAATGAATTAAAATGAACTGAAAGCCTTTATTCATAAAATTGACTGCAAAATGATTAGGAATTTAATCAAATTGCAATCAGGTCCTGTTGTTTTACTTCACTCTACTAAGAAAGGATATCTATATAAGAACTAATTACTGTTTCCCTCATTCATGGAAACAGCTTTAGATAAATTGAATAAATGTACAGACAACATTGAGAGGACTTTATTACAGTTCAATTGGCTAACTGGAGAAGTTTATAGACCACGTTGGGCACCTGAATACTTTGAAAATATTTTATTCAGATTAAAATAACAAAAGAACATGGCTATTCTAGAACCAAGGAAAGGAACCAAAGGGTTAGTTGACCAATTAAGGGACTGAACTATTGAGCTTTCTTTTCACAAAGTCTCATGCGCTTGTGTGTGAACTTTTTGTTGAAACCAATTAGGAAGAACCTGTCAAAAGGCATTAGGAATGTCTCTAAGGTTGATGCTGAATTGTGACATGTAACTCATCCAAATTTGCAGCACATCTTGGATCTGTTGGGTAGCCTCATTTCTTGTGTTCTTGTGTACAGGATAGGTAGGGCCCTTACCAGTTATAACCTATCATCACAGCTTATCTATTTGACAGAAGTGTAAGAAGGATAACATAAAAATGGACAAGCCTGAAAGTAAAGAGAAAGCACTGTTTTGGCTATGGACCATTTATCAAACACATTCCGAAGAAGAATATATTTCCAAAAATGATAACCTGTCTTTTTTCTTTAATTTATGCTGCTTTGATTTTACTTTTTTGCTTTGGTACAGTAACCCAACATTGTTGTAAGGTGAATCGTGTTCTGAAACAGCACACCCATTCAAATCATGTATTATAGTGACAAATGCTTATTGTCTACCATGACACAGCCTTTAGCAAATGAAAATGCCTCTGCAAACTCTGCACAGTTCTATTGCAAAGAATTACACTGTGCATCAACACCAAAGTCAAACAATTCATTACTCAGGTAATGTAAATTTCTGCTTGCAATTAACTGTTTCACCTAAATATAACTTTATTTCCTGGAGGTTATTTTGTAGGTCTAATAACATGATGAGTGATTAAGTAATATCTATGCTGGAATCATTGCTTAATGTTTTATCTAATGTTTTGTCCTTTATTCAACATAGAATTCATTGGATCATACATCAAAGCATCAAACAGGCATGCTAAAATGAAATTTAAATAGGATTTAGTCTTTCTAAAAACTGTTGCCACATATATTTTGAAAATATTTAACAAACTTGAAAACTAAAATCCATAGAATCCAAAGTGACAGGAGATTTCCTTAACATTCTCTTAATATGTTTGCCCTCAATAAAAAAAATCTTACATTGTGCAGCAGTGTGAATGCTGCAAGAGAATACACAATACACTGAGGTCTCCTGGGCACGTATTCAACAAAAACTACGGGTTACTTTCCAGACAGATTGTAATCAACTCAAAGATTTGCCCAGAGTCCTTTCAACACTGCTTAACAGAAAAGTGCAGTATTTGTGAGAAACTGGCTGGTGAACCACTTAAACATGATTCAGATAGGAACCTTTGAACAAGCCATGGGGGATTGCAGGGGCTCTAGCCCCACCAGCACAAGCCTCTGTTTCTTCAGTGCAAAATATCAACTCTGCTATATATTTTGTACTCTGAAGCTAAGTTTCAAATATTCGCATGGATAAGGTGGTTTTTGAAAAAAATGACTAGATTACGAGTTATTCCAATTTATTTCACTCTTTGTCATTGCGCGTTAGCTCTTCCAAAATGTATTTGACCCACAACCTGGTGTCATCCTCCATTTTTCCTTGTGTCCCACATAAACAGACTATATAGTGAGACACATGCAAAGGCAATCAGAAACCTAGCAGAAAAGAAACTGTGACAAGATTCAAGATAAGAACAAAAGCAAAAATGAGACAAGACCCTTATTCAAATATTACATTAAGTAATATGCTGATAAAACCTAATTATTATGTATTATGTAATTAATCTACTTATTCTTTTTCATGAATAGCATGGGTAAGGAATTAAGTTATACTGCAAACTGTTGATGAATTGTTATTCTCCTTGTTTATGACACTGTAATCATGATTCTTTTCTTCAGTACTCATCATTAACTCTTTAACAAAAGAACACCTTCATAACAACTAGTTTCAAGACAATATTGCCCCAGATTACAATACTTCTCTTCCCAAAGTATTTTGCTCCCAAACGTACATCCACGGTAACTCAGCAACAAGTACACAGCACTGTAACATCCTTTATATTTTCCAGAGACATTTTAGAAAATTGAACAATTATATAAAGCAATTATATAAAACATAACACGAATTTGGGGTTTAAAATGGGCGGCACGGACTCATTGGGCTGGAAGGCCCATTACCACGCTGTAAATAAAATTTAAAATTTTAAAAATTTAATTTAATAAACTATCATCAATCAACCTTTCTTATACCATGGTTAGTACAAAAGTTAAACACTTTTCCAGGTCTGACCAAGAATGATGGAATGACGGTTCCTCCAGGGAGATTTCTTGTATCAGCTGCACACAGGAGGAGACACTGACAATGAAGGACACCAAGAGCTTATACTGAGCAAAGGGGAAACTGCAAGTAGGTGGCTTGCTGGGGAACTCAAGGGCCTGTTCCAGCAGTAAACCCATAAATCTCAATTGTAAGAGGAGTTGCGTTTAGAACTTTATCAAACAACTTCCTGATGAATAGTTCAGGAGCAGCCTGGTACTTTTAAAATTCCAATGCAATAGAGCAAAGGAAATAAAAACAAACTGTTAATTTATTACTGAAAGCTCATAGACAAGTTGTCTAATGAAATTTTATATGCACAAAATTGTTAAGGAGCAAGGGAAAATATAAAAAAATGAATAAGACAAGATTTTACGGGGCATTTTTCAAAAATTAAATACAAACTGTTACGTTATTTTTGAAAAAAAATCCTACTAGTGTTCCTCAAAGGGTTAACATAAGTTGTGCAGTCTTGCAAATGCAGCTTATTAAGCAAAAAGATGCAGTGCTTTAGAACATAAAAGTAAGAACAGCTGCTCTTCCCCATGGTGTTGTTTCTAGAGAAAAAAAACTTTTAAAAAAAGCGAGATGAAAGAATTAGGAGAGGCATCGGACTCTTTTTTCTTTTTCCAACTGCTGTGGAAATCTTGTGTGCAAACAGGTGGGTAAACTTTAATGGCATTCAGGTTTCGTAAGAGAGTTTCCCCCTATTGTTGAATGGAGTCCAGGAATAGTTTGGGACCACACACACACATACACACACACATACATAACTCAATGCAGGGTCAATAGCTCAAAATGGCGTAAATTTCACACACCACATCTGCTCCAGGGAGCAAGACTGCAGGAACTTTTCGGAGGAATGGTGGGGAGTCAACAGCAGGTTTAGAAAGGATCGGAGTGTTAAAACTGAATTGAACACATGGCCCTGAACTGCCTGAATTAGAGAGGGAGGTGGGGGAGTAATAGGAAGCGCGGCACACAGGACAAGAGAGAAAGTCATGGAGAGAAAAAAAATTCACTCAAAGGTAGCAATTAGCATACAACTGTTAAAATAAAAACAGCAGTGTGGGGGAGACCGGAAAAATAGAAATGAGAAGCTCAGTTAACAGACAGAAGGAGGACACACATGTAGGTTCACAGTTAAAAGTAGACAAATTAGTCGTGTAATAGCAACTTGAAACGGCTGCAAGTGAAGTCTGCAATAAACCACTCACTACTGCTGTCTAGAGCTATGCTACATTTCTACCAGTAGATGACTATGTTATTGTAAATTACATTTGGAAACATAAGAAACTGAACATGGCTGCTTCAAAGCTGATTTAACCCTTTAAGGTCAATAACTGAATTTCTGTATCCAAATGCACTTTTTCTCCAACATTGAAAATTGCATTTTCTTCTTCATTTTAAGAATGTAATAGATCAACAAATATTTGATCATTTTTAAACAACTAAAATGCTTTCTCAGAAAAACGTTTAAGATTTAGAAACATGTGGGCTGTCTTACACGTTACTCCAGAGAAACTTACTTATTATGAGGCCGAAGCAGGCCATTTAGCTGATCGTCTCCATGCTGGCTCCCAGCTGGCCAACCTCATCCATCCCATTCCCCCTCTTATTTCCTCATAACCCTGAAACTTACTTCTACAATCTATCAATTCCCTTTTGATTTCTTCAGAGTGATCCCAGCAACCTCACTCCCCCCTCCCCATTTATCTCTCTGCAGCTATTCCCTCTCATATGCCCCTCAATTCCCAGACCACCTGCACTTGGGGACATTAACATTGGTTAGTTTACATTAACCAATTAACCTACCAAGCAGCACATATTTGAGACATGGGAGGAATGAGACATGGTCACAGTGAGAACATGGAAACTCCACACAGGTGGCACCCAGAGTCAGGATCAAACCTGGATGCCTGGAGCAGCTTCAGTAACTGTTGCACCAGTGTGCCACATAAGTTTACTAACTCTTAACTAATTTCATCAGTGCTAAAGGCTAAGCATCTGGAGAACTGAGATAAAGTTGCTCCAAAGTTTAAAAAAATCTATTAGCTTCTTTAAAGTTAAAATTAATGATAATACATTGGTAATACAAAGCTGATGTACAATGTATGATCAATGGGATTCTGTATGGTTATTGGTCCTCCTTATCACTAATCAGTCAAACTATCTTGCAGCACAATGTACAAGATAAGAGATAAAATATTAATTAAAAACATAGCAGTAATAATAATTTTGACACTTCTAATTATTTATCCATTGATTCAGGCTGGTGCTCGAGTTAGAATTAGAAACTTGCAAGTTGCAAGAGATGCAGCACAGAAACAGGCCCTTTGACCCACTGAGTCCTTGTAAACCATTTAGCACTTACGTTTACACCAATCCTGCACCAATCCCATTTAGTTCTGCCCACATGCTCAGATTCTACCACACACTTACACTCTAGAGGCAATTTACTCTGGCCAATTAACCTACCAACCTGAACATCTTTGGAATGTGGGAGAAAACTGGAACACACAGGGGGAAACTCACACAGTCACAAAGAAATTGTACAGACTCCACACAGACAGCACCAGAGGTCAGGATTAAATCTGGACCACTGGAACTGTGAGGGTGCAAGGATAACCTCAGTAACTGCAGACCATTGGGTTTAACCTCAGTGGTGGAGAAGTTCTAGAAATGATAATCAGGAAAAGAATTAGCAGTCACTTACACAAGTGTAGATTGATTAGAAAAAGCTAGCATTGTTGTGTTAAAGACAAATCATGTCCAACTAACGTGGTAAAAATTTTAATGGAGTACCAGAGAGGATCGATGAAGGAAATGTAGTTGATGTGGTGTATATGGACTTCCAAAAGACAACTGTTAATGTGCCAAATAAAAAGTTTGTCATCAAAATTATCCCTG
>JARFYF010000063.1:22807314-22822050 GCA_030265395.1 Rhina ancylostomus | reverse complement strand
CCCCTGATGGGGCTCAGGTGTGTATTGTTATCTAATCAGTCCAGCATGGAATCCATGTGCTGGACAACAAGGCATTACTGGAGCCAAATTCAGGGCCAGAACTCAGAACCATGACACGTTATCTATCTGTGCTGCTATCTTCAAGGATCTCTGGACTTGCACACCAACGTCCCCCGTTCCTCAATACTCCCTAGGACCCAGCCTTTCATGGTGCATGTCCCAGCTTCATTAGTACTCCCAAAATGCATCATCTCACATTTTTCAGGATTAAACTCCATATGCCATTTCTCAGCTCATTTCACCAACACATTGATAACACCCTGTAGCCCAAGACTACCCTCAAACTGTCATCAATTCCACCAATCTTCATGTCATCTGTGAAGTTATTGATTATGCCTCCTACATCCACATCCAAATTATTCACATATATCACAAACAGCAAGGGCCTCAGCACTGATCCCTGTGGAACATCACTAGTCACAGGCATTCAATCACAAAAACAACCCTCTACCATCACTTTGTGTCTCCTAGTGCCAAGCCAATCTAGGATCCAGTTTGCCAACTTGTCCTGGATCCCATGAGCTCTAACCATTTTTTTTCCATTTATTTCCCTACCTACTGATCATCTTTAAACACTTTCAATATCCTTAGTCAGTTGTGGGGTTAAAGGAGGGGTAAGCTCCCTTCTAGTGCCAACTGTGAATTTATGTATTTATGTTACTTTGCTTGGCAGTATAAAGGGCCTAATTAGCACATATGTGGTTTAAAACACAAAATCAATGAAGTATGTTGGTTAAGCTGCTAAATTTTCAAAGTAAATCCTGTTCACTCTTTGCTATATTTAGTTAAGTTTATATAGGCAAACTCTGGTCCAAACTCAAAAGTTAGAGCTAAATTTTTGACAGTTCATTAGCTCCCAGAAAAAATATCAGCAAAATGCAGCAATTAAAAAAGGATCTTAATCTAAATGATTTTTTAACAAATCCATTCTTACCTCCAATGTGACAACCCATCTTTGGGTGGAATGCATGTCTCTGGTAGTAGTTTCTTCAACATATGCAAAAGTAGAAATTGCTAAGCAAGATACACTTCTTACCTGTCGGTTGGCTTCAATATATGAAGGTAGAGTGTTTACACGGTAACACATCCCTTCTTCCATAATATGTACATAGCAGCGAAGTTTGGTTCCATGATATGGATCACTCATATCTCCATGATGATCATTCCAAGATGATTTTTTTCTGGCTAAATTCAGAAGATCATCCTCTTTTGCATAACTGAATATATCTTTAATAAACAAAGAGATAAATGTGTAAGTGCAACAAGCACCAAGCAAAATTATCGCAATTAAGTAAACAGAGAATTAGATAGTGTACAGTATAAAGCACAAAATCTGGCTAATAAAAACAGAAAATATGCCAAATGTAGGGTCCTGCTAAGTGAAACTCGACAAGTCCTGAAATTTACCTGCTTGAAACTTCCGCCTCTCACTCCGACTCCCATCTCCTGCTAAGTGCGAGAGGTGACAGCAACACATTAAACAGAGAAAGGAGTTCAGCTGCTCCTTAATGACCACATTATTTCACCCTATCAGAGAAATTTCCATCTTCTTTAAAAATTCCTCAATATCACAGCATCTTCCAATCCAGTCCTTATTCTCTGCTTTCTGACGTAAAACCAAATGACTACCATTAGTATTCTTAAACAATTATTCTTAAGACGATTTGATCCCCCCCCCCCTCCCTCCTCCCGTTGTGTCGGTTCCAATGTGGTTGATGGCATCCACAGACTTTGCCCAGGTGGAAGAAAGTGGTGTCTCTTGTGGTAAGTGTCATGCTTGGGATGTTGTGTGCTCCTTTCACTGTTTGTACTTTGCCTGCATACGTAAAGACTCCAAACTCTGTGCCTTCCTGAATGCTGCTTCTCTATTTTGAACTGCCTAAGGATTCCATGATTGGATGAGGATATTATATACTTTCAAGGAAGCTTTGATAATATCCTTGAAGGATTTCTCTATTCTCCAGAAATCTCTTGTGACAGAGCTGCAAGGAGTATCCTTTGTTTTTTAAGGAGTATGATATCAGGCAGGCAAATGGTGTCCTGAGAATTAGAACTCATTGAGTATGATTAGAGCTTCAATGCTGGGGATTTTGGCTTAGAAGAGATTTATATATCTTGCCAGTGGATTTGGAAGATTTTGCAGAGAAAACTTCTTCAGTGTTTTGGAGTGCCTTTTGCAGGTTGTCCATGTCTCTAAGGCATATAGGAGAGTGGGTCACCATGAACATAGAGGTTGGACTGAAGTCTTGACTTTAAACAATTTTCTTTGGTCAGTCATGGGCTGTCCTGGCACACTAAAGTTCGTGGTGAATTTCATCATCAACCTCTTCTTTCAACAAATAGAGACATGGAAAGTGACCCACATTTTCCACAGTCTGATCATGGATCTCAATTTTTAGGAATGATTTGTATGGGGGTTTATGCCATTAGGAGAAGATCTTTTTCTTCTGCATATTTAGTAGTCCATTCCCATGACTGTTTCAGTAAAGGAATCAATATTAAGCCTCAATAATTAAGGCTGCAATAACCTTGGTTCTGGAGGCGAAGGTTGAATCTCCATCATCCTGTTGATGAACTTTGCTCCAGCTGAGACTTACTGGAGAACAAGTGCAGTATTGCAGAAAGATTGAGGGTTGATAAGATGACAAAGGCTTGCTGGGCCCCTGTTTGGTCAAATCAGAAAAGAATCTTCCATAATATCTCTTGTTTGACACAGATGAAGGCTCTTGCAAGGTTAATAGTGGCCATGCATTATGATTTTTCCTGTATTTGTCACTTCACGTCTATTTGTGAATGGAATTCAAATTGCATTTCTGGGTGTTCTCAAAAGAGGCAGTTGAGAAGATCTTGGTGATTACTTTCCCCGTGGCAGAGAGCAGGAAGTCCCCTCTCGAAATACCACAATCAGCTCCCTTTTCTTGACAATGATCACAATTACAGTGTATCTGAAATCTCTTGGCATGCTCTCCTCTTCCCAGATGAAGGTGATGAAGTTATGAATTTATACCAGAAGTACTTCTCCACCATGTTTTAGAACGTCAACTAGCTATCCATTCAGTTCATAACTTTCAAACTCTGCAAATGCAAGTTGAAGTTAAAGCATTATGAGATGCTCTTTTGAAGTCTAAAGAAACCACACCTGCTGTGTTACCCATCACTTCCATTTCAGAAAATTCAATTAGGGTAGCAAAGTAAAACCTCTCTTCTAATATTCATGCCATAAATTATTATATATTTAATTTCCTGATTTTAATTTTGTTTTCTTTTTATGAAGGGATTCTATTACTTTTCCTACTTCCAATGCAAATTGACTGGGTCTGGACAAGTTTGATTTTATTTTTAAATATCAGCATTATCATAGCCATCTGCTAATCCTTTGGTAATACACATTTCTCCAGCAATACATTTAATAGTGCCTCTATTCTCTCTTCCCTAGATTAATTTTAAAATACACAGATGTAATCAATCCAGACTTTAATTGGGTTTGATTAGAAAATTTAGTATTTCCCTTTTTGTTTAAGTAGGGTGATGCCCTATCTAAGCTCATCCTTTGATATCACAGTCATTTGATTGGCATTCTTACTAAATACTGAAGCAGTCATAAAGTATCTCTGCCATCGTGTATTCATTGGCAATGATTTTTTGATCCCTAAGTGACCCTATTCCCAGCCTGATTTTCCTTCTTTACATTTATGTTCATGGAGAATATTTCTCTATTTTATTCCATTATTATTTAATTTCATACTTCCTCATTGTATTCCGAATATTCATTGACTTCCCCTTACCTTTCTGCACTTTCTCTGACTATGCTCTGCCGCAACTGATGTCTTTCACCCTCAATTTTTTATCATCTCCTCATTCATCGATAATGTTTACTTTGTACTTGCTTTCTTTCAGGGAGAGGACATATATTTCTGAATCTTACCTGGAATCGCTGAAGGGTTTTCTCGCAATGCATGCAATATTTAAAATGAAAGTAACCCCTTACAGTGTTGTTATTTATATTATTTTCCTTAAACAAAAGCTAAAATGATAAAACCTGTTTAATGCTTCACATTTTTGTGCATACTAAGAATGCTGTTACAGAGAAATGTCTACACAACCTACCTATAGGTTTTGGGGTTTTCTTCTGATCTTCATTTACATCATCTTTAGAAAGTTGAGCAGAATTAGATGAAGCAAACTGTTTTCGGACTAGATATGGAATCAATTCGCCTCGGATTGACGTGAAAGATCTTTGAAGAGAAAACATATGCATTACAAATAAATAAAAGTGCTCTTCAGAGTTAGTGTATATGGTCATGGTATTCTGGTGTACTGAGATTACATGCAAGGAATTAAAATGTAGGGTGCCCAATGTAAAGTCCTATACAGAACATTCTATCTTTCTGGTGCTCCATGTAAATTAATATGATAATGGTAAAATACTTCCTCTCAGGAAGATCCAGTCCCAGCCATTCTCTCACACCTTGCAGTGGCATTCTGCCTGAAGTTAATTCACCAGCATCCTCTCAGCAGTTAATAAACAAACAGAATGGAACAGGTCAGACAGGAAAGTAGATTTGGAGTGTAGGATCAACCTATTCCATTCTGATTAGGATGATAGGCTTGAAGGCCCTCATAGTTATACCTGCTCCTAAGTATTCAAGTAATCCTTAAAGAAACATGAAATATAGCATTAGTTATCCCTACAAATTTAAACACAAAAAATAGGATTATTAACAAAATGTAATAACTAAATCACTTTTGCATCAGAAAACAATCAAGTGTTACTCGAATAAACAGATCATTAATTTGGGCTGACATGCAAGAGCAACATTAATTAAAACATTCTGTATTCTTTTCTAGTATCGAATGACACATTTATCACGAGCAATGTTTGGACTCAGGCTGTCATAAATGCAGGAACTACTTAGTGGTAGATTAACATTTCAGATCAATGATGATACATCAGAACGAGGGAAATATAGAAACTAAACGTTTTAAATTGCAGAGAAAGTGGAGGGGTGAGGATAAGGAGAGAAAGAAGAGAGAAATAAGTTCTTTGTGACAAGATCAGGCTGAAATGATGCATCCACCATTTCAATCATGATGTGGAACTTGTGCTCTGCATGGTTGGGAGACTATGAAGCTGGAGGCCATGGAGGGAAGATCTCCAGAGGAAACGAGATTAGTGGCACATGGGGAGCCATTGGCCTGATGTTCAGAGGTGGGGTCATGGTCCAGAGGAATGTTCCAGAATGTGTCAAGAGAGCTGGCATTCCTATACTATTTCAATTGCATTTATGTGGAGACTTTCACCTCTTAATGACATAGCATATCCTCATTACAACTGTGAAGTGGTAGACTAAACTGGTTGTTCGTGTCCTGAAGACTTGAACTCACAAGAGTCCCACCAGTGCTAACTGCCCCAGTATAATCATTCATTATTCAAGATGCAGACTTGGATATAAGGAATGCACATTAGTTGAAGAAACATTAACAATGAACCTTTGGTGGAAATGGTGAATACAGTAAAGTAAAACCAAATGCAAATCATAAGGACAAAAATTACCTTACAGCTTTTGAGAAGACTCAAACTAAATGTCAACCATTTGCCAAGACTGGAGGGCAAAAAAACCCCAAGAGGTGCTTCAAAAATGGGGAATAGAAATTTAATGTGCAAGACTGGTTTTATAAACTATAGAATTGAGTGAAACAAGAATTATCTTGTTTGTGATTGAAAGTTGAAGGCCAGTGCTACTCATTTACCTTTTTCAATCACTGGATATAGAAGCAACAATCTGCAAATAAAATAAAGGGCACAACATATCTTATTTAAATTAATTCTTAACTCTGACATTGATCAATCCTTTTTGAGAAAGTGCAAAGATATTTTTAAGATTTCTTTATTAGTCACACGTACATCGAAACACAAAGTGAAATGCATCTTTTTGCATAGGGTGTTCTGGGGGCAGCCGGCGGGGGCAGCCATGCTTCCAGCACCAACACAGCATGCCCACAACTTCCTAACCCGTACATCTTTGGAATGTGGGAGGAAACCAGAGCACCCGGAGGAAACCCAAACAGTCACAGGGAGAACGTACAAACTCCTTACAGACAGCAGCCGAAATTGAACCTGGGTCGCTGGCGCTGTAACAGTATTATGCTAACCACGACACTACCTTGCCTTCCCTCGCTTCATAATAGTAGCGAGAAGCATGTTCTGCATCAGGTTCAACATTGAAGCTAAACCTGCAAATTTCTGATGATCACTGCCATATTGGTTGGTGCAATTTATCAGCTTCTGCATGGTATTGACAGCATGGGATTTGTCTCAATTTTTGTTATACCACATTAAATATAAGAAAATGCTGCTTCCCAGTAACTGATTCTTCTTGCACAGTAACTGATTCTTCTTGCATGGTAACCAACCATTTTCCTAACAACCACAGACAGCCATTATACATAGATATATTGTGCATTTAATGCCTTGCATGAACAAGCATATCTAGCATATAAAAAATGCACTTGATTCTACTCAATCTGTAGCACTCATTAATTTAATGAAAAATCAACTAAATTCACATAATGACCCATAGTTCTAGATTCTCCCAATAAAATGGAACATCCACCTTTCATTTTTCTAAACTCCAGTGGATTTGTCTTTGCCTTTGCCTTGCCTGTTTAACTTTCCTCTTAAGAACGTGCCTATTGTAGGCATTAGTCTAGTAAACATCTGAACAGGATCTCAACAATGGCCTATATAAATGAAGCATAATCTTTCTACTTTTGTATTCAATCCATGCAGCAGGACCTGAATCACATTCAAATACAAATTGACATGTGCTGGATAACATTCACGTCATTCAAGCACCCTGCAATGATTAATTCAACAGGAGAGGGTCTAACTTCCTACCTGTGGCAAACAGTATTGCTGAGTTCCTGCAATTGAGAGTCTGGACTGCTCTGTTGTTGCTAGTTTTAGTTCTGTCTTTCTTTGATAACATCAATTGTCTGACATGTTTTTTTCTATGCAATTCAACTGAAAAGTCCCACTGCTATCTTCTCCTTAGTTTCTTGTCTGTGTTGCAACAGAATAAGGAACCTTGCATACTTTCCAGTGCTCCAAAGGAGATGAACAAATTCAGCATAGATTGGGCATTAAATGAGTGACCCCAAAACTTATGGCCCAGAGGCATCAGAAGTAATCATGTTGTTAATCTTGCACAGGTATTGGTTTTCAATTCTTAACACTCAATAGCCTAGTCACTAGATATTGTTATTATACATAGGAAAATACAAAGTATATCCTAGTATTATACAAAATACATGTTTCCTTTCTATTGCAACTGCCACATTATGTACCAGACCAAGAGCATTTCTTAGGCTTTCCTCCACAAGTGGGCAGCTAACAATAATGTATAAGCTTCCCAGACAAGTTGGTTTACCATGGGCCATTATTATGAGTGAAAGTGAAAGATTCAGAAGATCTCCTCAATAACTTTTATGCATTTTTTAATATATGCATGCCAGTTTGTGCTAAGGTATATGCTCCTTACTAGCTAGATTTACATTAAAGTAAGGTCCTGACTAAACTATCACAACTGTTGGGTTTTTTGGCATGCCCCTTAAACCCGGAAGAGTCTGGCAAAATCAGATACTGTTCCAGGTGGTCCAAATACAGCTGCCTGAAAGATGCATTTTAAGAAATAATAAAATTTCAAAGAGAGGTTCGAGTTTAGACCATGAATACCTGCTGGCCATCTGCATACCGTATGTTTGGTCTTATTAAAGAGATATTTCATTCTGACTGCTTTTATTGTTACTAAAATCTTGGAATTTATATAAACATTTGTATAGTTTATTTCTGTACAATTTTACATTAACAGCAAAATGAAAACTTGGAAAGATACCTTACTGGATAGTTTCAATGAAACAGAAACCCTTTTGTAGACCCAAGTAAATATGTTTGAGAAAATAGTATACATGTTAAAAAAATTAAATAGAATTTCACAGTATTCTCTTGTGTTCTGTCTCGACTCTTTACAGTTCTAGTGGTAATATGGTTCCATTTTCATTACATTTATTTGGGAAAGGGTACAGGCAGTTAAATCTCCTTCTTACAAACTCTTTGGCAAAATCTTCATTCCATAATCCTGAAATTACACAATAAAAGTACCACCATGAGGAGTAGGTATATGAATTCATGGGGAAAGGAGGGTTGAAGGATATAGGAGCAGGTAAGTATCAAGATTACTCAAGAAGAGACAGACCCATTGAGCAAAGCAGGGTTTCCTTGTCCTTAGACTTTATAAAGTTACCAGTCCACTGTAAACAACACGCAAGATCCAAAGACAAGGGTATTATACCACATAATACACAACTCTGATGTAAATGAAAAGCTTGCTGCAATCCCTTCCTTTCAAGCTTTGCGAATGTGGCAAATCTAAGATTTAAGATCAATCATTCTGCTGTTAGGAATGCTTTTATGAAACCAGAAGGAAATTATTTTCAAATATCAAAACACTGCAGACATTGGAAACCTGAAATAAAAACAGAGAATGCTGCAAACACAGGCAGCATCAGTGGAAAGAAAAACAGAGTTTGCAAATCAGGTTGACGTCCCTTATCAGACCATTCTGATGAAGTCTTCAACCCAAATTTGAACTGTTTCTCTTTTCATGGATGCTACCTGACCTGCTGATTATTTTCAACAATTTCTATTTTTATTAAGAGTATTATTTTCTCTCATTTTCATTTTTTTGTTCTTCAAGTGTGACATGGAAATTTGAATGTCACAGTATAGGGTGGACAGAGCTCAAGTTTAACATGTATACAGATTATTCCATCAAGGGATTGCCTTATGTAAAGTACACAATATTTCATTTAATGTAATTGAACTTCAAAGATGACTGCAAAAAAACTTCTTGCACATGGTGCAGGGAAAATGTACCAGATAATACTGACCCTGGCCTGCCACTCATGGTCATCGCCTCCATTGTCCCTATCGCCACAAGTTAGCTAATCACAACTGGCAGCTAGTTGGCAGGGACCACGGCTCTGTGCTCTATCCCTATTGTCAGATGGCTATGTCAATGTTCCCAAATGATAAGCAGGGACATTTGGAAAAAGTTGAAAAAAAATTAAAACAATAAATGATATATATTCAAAAGACATGAAAACATGTTTAATTAAAACAAAGATACAGTGAAGAAAAATAATCAGGAAACTTAGCTGACCTTACTTTTTAAAAGAAGCTTGGCAAGCCCATTCAAATAAATGGAGCTGCACTAAATATTTGGCACAAAGCAGAGGGGCCAGATACCAAGTGCTTTCAGCACCCGGGCTCAGCAACTTACAGAATGTGCCCAGACATGTCAGTGAGTCCAGGGATGGACAGCAAGGTCTGGTGCACGAGCATCTGACCTCCAGTGTATTCCCAACTCCTGCACAGCAATGCACAAGCACGCAAGATTGGAACAAACTACCAATTGCATCATAGCAAAATATCTGTTCTTGACACACCTTTACATTAAAACAGTAATTAAACTTCATCAGTATTTTTGCTGTGAAGCACATTGGAATTGCCTGAGAGAGTGAAAGGCATGATCCAAATGCAAGTTCTTTCCTCAGACCCTATAAAGTCCCTGCTATCTGTATCAATATTAATCTGTTCCAACCAATCAAAAGAATATTTTCAAATGTCTTGGATTTATCTGCAGTAAAGTGGGAATGCAAGACTTTTCAAGTTTTCTATCTGATATTCTCCTTGTTTCAACATTACCGTTCGCTCTACTGTATGTGCACATCTCAGATACTATTTTCAAAAGCTTTTACTCTCCCAACATCATGGCAAAGTCATCATCTAATGAAATATCACAAAATTGGCCTCATGCACTCTGGTTGGCAGAACTAAAATATTACCAAGAGCATCAATTTGAAACTAACAGATATAATGTACAAATCAAAATAATTACAGTTTTCATAGTGAGAACTTACTATGCAACTTTGTTCATCTAAAAATAAACATATAATCATGCTTCCAGGCATGTGGTCAGGTGCCCACAGAGGCATCAGAATGGGTTTCAACCTCAAAACTGTGGATAATCAACATCGTGTCCCTTGCTTATTAAACAAAAGAACTCTGGTTATCAGCAGTGAGTGAGAATAATCTTCATTGATAGCTGAACATGCTTGTCAATGACAGGTCCTTTAACTCTCTGGACTTCCAGGGGCCTTCACTTAATTGAAAATTTGAGAAATTTATGTTAATAAGCAATGCAGACGCCAAAGTGTTTTAGCTGTTCATTTTGGAAGTCTGTTATGTCTACTGAGATAGACCGACAGGATATTGATGTAATTTGGGCAACATTTCAGAGTTCAGCAATCCCCCACTGCTGTTCAAAAGTGTCACCTTTGAGTTTGCATTGTTGTGCTGCAAATTTCAAATTGAAGGTGAAACAGCTCTTACTGAGCCAAGGTAATTGATTTTAGGGTCAGTATTAAAAAAATCAAATCAGCTTTTTAATCTATTAATGTAATATTAAGTTGAAGATATTACCAATCTGTCAGGCTAGCTCAGAATGCCTCAGAGATGCCACAATCTAATGATTAAACATGAACAATTTCTCACCACAATAAAAGGATTCATATTTTTGGTAATTAATTCTAAATTTTACATGTAAAAATCTATTTCCTGTCCCTAATCCTCACCAGTAACATTTTATAGCTTGCTATTATGAGCACTGTTAAATGCTAAGGAAATTTATATCTAATTTCTACAAGAGCACTCAAGAGCTATTTATGAAATAATGGTACTATAATTTCTTACTTGTTTTCCACAAGGAAATCCAGAATCCATTTTTTCATGCAATACAGATGGGCATCCACAAGTGCTGTTTTTATGTGCATCCTAGGATATCTGAAAAAAAAGCATTTACTTTGTTTTTGAAGCATTCCTTGTCACCTCATTGTAACACGGTTCCATAGCTGAAAATCAGCCCAAGATTAAACTTTTGATCCTGCTGCTTCATCCTCACTAGCAGAACTACTTACCAGGAACCATTTAAACAGTAGGCTGCAATTTTAATAATGCCACTGCAGTAATATTTTAGTATAACATTATAATCCTTTTTTAAAAAGGCACATTTAATCATCCTGCAACATAGAAGAACCACTTAGTCTGGGGATATAGAATAACGCTTCACCAAGGAAGATTTCTTTCCCCATCACTTGGTTTTATGGCACCACATGGTGATACCAAGTGTGTGGAAGACTGTAAAAGTTTTGAATACACTCAGTAATATTGCTGTTCTTCTCCCTGTTCCCTGTTGATCATAATTCCAAGCTTTGTTCCATTTCATCCTCTAATTTGGAAATTTTACGCTGCATGCCCAAATCCAGGTTTAAAATAAAAAAAGCAGTAAACGCAGCATTTGAAAGTGACAACACTGGCTGATAAGGTGGTGAAGAAGGCATATGCCTTGTTTGCCTTCATAGGTCAGGGAATAGAAAATAAAAGTTGGGACATTATGTTGCAACTTTATAAAACACTGGTTAGGCCATACTTGGGAATATTGTGCGCAGTTCTGGTTGCAATACTATAGTAAGGATGTGTTTGCACTAGAGAGAGTACAGAGGAGATTCACCAGGATGTTACCTGGACTGGAGGACTTTAGTTATGAGGAGAAATTGGATAGACTGGACTTGATTTCCCTGGAACAAAGGTGGCTGAGGACTGACCTGAGAGAAGTAGATAACATTATGAGAGGCACAGAGTGAGAGGATGGATAAAACCTTTTTCCTCACATTAAGGGTATCAAATAGAAGAGGACATAGATTTTGTGTGAGACAAAGGAGTTTTAAAGATGCTAAGTTTTATTTTTACACAAAGAGTGGTTGATGTCTGGAATGCACTGCCAGAGGGGATGGTGGAATCACATACAGTCATTACATTCAACAGGCATTTAAACAGACACTTAAATATGCAAGGCCTAAAAGGATATCATCCTAATGTAGACAAATGTTATTAGTGTAGATGGGCAAAAAGGTGGGCATGGACATAGTGGCTTATGGTGGTATGAATCTATGATAACTTAACTCTAGGGACCTTAAAACCAATAGTAAATCTTAAATGTGTATGGAGGATACATAAGGGGTGAAAAAAAGGATCAGCTTCACCAGGCTGTTGAAAGAACTACAAATCTTCAGCCACATTGTATCATGCAGTGCTTATTTTTGTTCTGTTTAAGTTTTTCACCTGACATTTTGCTTTTCCATCCATTCAGATCTATTGTATATTTCTAAGATCTTGCTGTGATATTATTTATTTTGGATTTGTAATGTGCAAAACTAGAATTGGAATAGGACACCAGAGTAGATTTTGTATGTTTATTTAAATCTTTATATCAAAATGACTTCAAGAAACAATTTCATTAAAAAAATCTTTAATGAAAAGATCAAAGTGATGCAGTGGCTTATGGTGCTGTGCATCGGAGACAATTGTATAGTTCCCACATGGGAAGCTCCTAGATCTCAACCAAGCTGTCCAGGCCATGGGCAATGAGGAGAAGTAATCAATTACGTAGCATGAGAAGTAATATAAACATCTCAGCTGTCAATGTCATAATGTAAGCAGGTCTGGAAGTTCATTTTTAATGTAATCTTATTGAGGAGTTTGTACATTATGGATGCAATATGAAGGTGATGCTTGGAAGCTAGTAAAATAGCAGAAAAATTAAAATAACTAAAACCAAACCTGAAACTGGTCATCAACCAAGACATTCAAGGGCTTCAACCCTTAACTTTAGTTTGAAAACAATCTTAGTTTTAAAGTTTTTGGTAAAAATAAGTATGAGTGTTTGTTTCAAAAAAAGGCAAAGATAAATAAATATTTCTACCAATGAGTTTGAAACTAAAATTCTTTTCAAACTGAAGTTAAGGGTTGAAGCCCTCAAATGACATGAGGAAAAACATTTTACTTACTGGAGAAGCAAACTCTGCATTCCTTTAAAGATTGCATCATTTTATACATACTCTGATGAATAACATGTGTACAATCAAGCATGTGGAATCCATGTATCTAACAAACACTGATAAACCTTTCCAGCAAAACATCTGTTCTTTGATCCAAGTATACTGTGTGGCCACTTAATTTCTTTTGTTCTGCTGTGGTGCATAGTGCACCTACTGTATTTGGCAAATGTTTATATTTAAAATAATTAAAAGATGTGTCAGAAACAAAAGAATTATATATTGTCAGATTTAATTTTCTTTTTCATTTCTTAACTGATAAGACAGGTTTATAGGTCACAAACCATAGACAGGAATGTGTTCCATGAGGTATACAAGTTTAAAATCACAGGTGGTAGTTTTCTTAAAAAAATACTCATTAGTTCTGAAGGTGATTGCAGAAGAGGCTCACTAGGATGTTGCTTGGATGAGAGAGTATTAGCCATAAGGAAAGGTTAGATAAACTTGGACTGTTTTCTCTGGAGCTTAGGAGAGACTTGATCACAGTACATAAAATCGTGAGGCATAGACAGGGTAGATAGAGTCTTTATCCTAGGATGGAAATATCAAATACTAGAGGGCATAGCTTTCAGGTGAGAGGGGGAAGTTTGAAAGAGATTTGTGTGTCAAGTTTTGCTTTTACCCAGAGTGATTAGTGCCTGGAATGAGCTGCCATGGGAGGCAGTGGAAGCAGATACAACAGCAATGTTTAAGAGGCATTTAGACAGGCACATGGACAAGCAGGGAATTGAGGAATATTGACCACTTGCAGGCAGAGATGCAGTTTAAGTAGGCATCATAGTCAGCACAGACATTGTGGGTTGAAGGGCCTGTTCCTGCGCTGTACTTTTCTTTGTTTTATGTATCTATGTAACTAATCCCATTGAAGCATTGTTAATGAAGAGCAAAATGTCTGAATTGGGAAGTGCAAATTTGAAGAATGAATTCAATGTCAAAACAGAGCAGGAAAAGAATTAGATAGAGGTAGAAAAAATTAAAACATATAATTAATTTTTTTGTATCTCGAGCAAAAATTAAAAGCTGAAAGGATGAGCCTCTGGTTAGTTAAGATGTAGACAGTACATTAAAAGCCTACTTGGCGTGAAATGGATATGCCTATCTTTCGCTGGTGATTTCAGTGATTTTCATGCCATTCAATGTACTTGAATAGAGAGCCGAATAGCAAGACGCAGTTTTCGGGAAGAAAATTCTGCAGCAGTGCATGTTGGATAACTGATTCTAGACATGTGTGTTTAACTAGGTATTTGCCATCAACTGAAATTCAATTATGATTTGCAAACAGCGAGTGCATTACCCTCTAAATTATAAGAACTCTGGTGTATTCTTATTTTTCAGAGAGGTTATTAATGGACAGCAAGCTCAGTATTACATTAAAGTTACACTTTCTAGAATAGACATAACAGTGACTAGCAATGGTTTCCCACCAAGATCAAATTTAAACTTAATAATAACGAAAAGAGTGATACTATGAACTCTTAATGATCATTGAAGTTATAAATTTAACAATCTGTATAACAAATTTAAATTTCATTCCTGTAGTGTAGCGATAAGCATAACGCTATTACAGCGCCAACAACCTGGGTTCAATTCCCGCCGCTGTCTGTGAGGAGTTAGTACATTCTCCCCATGTGTCTGTGTGGGTTTCCTCTGGGTGCTCCGGTT
>JARFYF010000063.1:22731513-22744088 GCA_030265395.1 Rhina ancylostomus | reverse complement strand
TCTACTGTCCTCTCCTATCAGATTCCTTCTTCTTCAGCCCTTTTGCCTCTTCCATCTATCACCTCCCAGCTTCTCACATCATTCCCTTTCAACCCCCCTCCCCCACCTACCTACCTACCCACCTCTCACCTGGACTCACCTATTACCTGCCAGCCTGTGCTCCTCCCCCTTCCACTACCCTTTTATTCTGGCTTCTGCCCTCTTCCTTTCCAGTCCTGATGAAGGGTTTCACCCGAAACGTCGACTGTTCATTCCCCTCCATAGATGCTGCCTGACCTGTTGAGTTCCTCCAGCATTTTGTATTTGTAACTCCCTGTAAGGATTGGGTGATCCCTTTAAATAGGCCCTGTAGGGGGTGGGGGTTGGATCTTTGCTGCTCTTGTGTTTAATAGAAATGCTGGTTGGAGCACTGAGGTCCGAAAAGGCCATGCAGGCAAGGAACCTCTTTTGGATGGTAGTTGCTCTCACTCCTCCCAACTCTGAATCATCCCACAGGCTTTCAGTGTATGTTGTTCTCACCAGCATGACTTCTGCTACAAAATGCACCATAAAAGTGCGTGTACACCACAGACACCAGTTTGGTACTCACAACACCCATTTCATCCACAGAACGGACACTAGTGATCAGAATTTCACACTACTTGCTATAATGATATATTTTTCAGCTGATGTATTGTTGTTTTGCTCTCACTAAAGCTGCTGTTGCCAATAACACTGCAAGAGTTCTGAGTTCCAAATATTTGTACCTTGTTAATATAGGCTTTATATAAAAATCTTTCAGGCCTGCCCCTTCCTAAAGGCTGATCATTAGCACCCTGGAGACAATACTGTAGTGTTAACTAACTGCAATTTCTGGTGACTGACAATCAAATATTGTGGAGAATGGGTACCCTATGGTCTTAAATATATCTTATTAGAAAAACCAATTCACAGCAAAGGCATTCTTCAGGTGTAAACAGTTGACGTCTGAATATCAGTATCTTTGAACAGTCTTGAGCATAAGCCTGATAATGAGCTTAGATGATTATTTTGTATTAAAATGTGGTTGTAAATCTACTGGTGGCTCTTGAAGGTGAGTAAGGGGAAAAAAGGTGAGAGCTGATTATCTCTTCCTGTTAAAGTTTGTATCTGAACTGTTTATGGTCAGAAACACAGGAAAATTAAAGTTTAGAATTCTGTCATACTGAATAAAAGTGAATTATAAATACAAAGAATCCTATTAACCTTCAGAGCCACACACAATTCTATCTGTTTAATGAGGTGTGGGTTATACAGCTTAATGTGCACACTCAGCTCAGATTCCACCCCTCTGCCCCCCATCACAATGCTTATGGAAGCCCATTCATTTTAATTGGGTTACTGTAGATACTGTGATTAAACTTAACCTGGTGTGACTCTTGTCATTGGCAAACAGATAATTGGCATTCACCAACAATAACAGTGTACTAATCACAAATAGCTACATTTGAAATGCTGCATTGTGAAAGCTGTACTTTTTGAAAATTTAAATTCATTTTTAGCTCGTTTTAACCTGCTTTGGCGATTTAATGAAATAGTACTCACAATTTAAGAGTAGTTTTGATGTCTCCAGCGCAAAGATCTTACACAAGCAATCCCAGATTTCCCATTATTCAAAATGTGACCATAATCAAAATAATCTAGAAGTTAGCATGACCCATACAAGTAATAAACCCATTCTATTAATTCAGTGATTATACTTGGAACAGTAACGTCAAAACATTCAAGTTCAGAAACAGGTAACACTTGTGGCTTCAATTCTTTCCTGAAGTACCACTGCCTTTGCAACAGATTCAGAGGAGTAAAGAGAGGATTCTGGTCTAAAAACTTACAACCTGAAATCTGCCACAAATAATTAAGGCTGGACAATAAATGCTGGCCTTGCCAGCACACCCAGATTCTGCAAATGAATTTTAAAAAACTGAATTCCCCCCAACAAAAAACAGTAGCTCCCTCTTAAGACCCATTACAACTTTACTCTGTCATACTGAGATGGGCTAAAAGCTCTTGGCTAACATTTATACCCATTCCCCTCCATTTTTGTTACATGTGCCTAAAAAATCTTCCTGGAGTTTCTAGCTGCCTCGGGAATTCTGTGGATCATGAGGATCTTTTTTATTGTGTTTGTAATATGGGTAATGACTCACCACTCCCCCTCATTTATCAATAAACACAATGAAATACACGGAGACGGTCTCCACTCCCACCACTTGAGGTCATTGCTCTTTAAAGATTTAAGCCTCAGGGATCTGGATTCCCAAACTTCCCATTTGTTTCTCATCCTTCCATGTGAGACTAGCATTCTTCCTCTCGCCCAATCCCAGGGATTCAGTCTCAGCAGTCTTCATTGCTTAATGAGTAGCAACCTTTTGGTGTGTGCTGCCACTTGTGCAGGTGTCTGGCAGGACAGAGTTGACGATATCTTAGCAGCAGCTGTTGAAGGACAACCAATGGGTAGTCTCAGGAGTGAACTGGAGTATTTTCTGCTTTGGAGGTATCTCAGCCCAGGACCACTCCAGCAACAGGAGGAGGAGAAAACAAGACAGTTAACTTCTCGGGCCTGTAGCTGTGTGCTGAGCCTCTGATATCAGGGCACAATGACTACAGAAGACAATGGTTCCTTGTAAACAGCTCAATGGCATGAAAAGGAAAAGTAATCCCCCCTGTCATCAGTGTGCCTTCCCAGATTCCCAGCAGTATTCTACTGGGCAAGGTATGGTTTCATAATTCATGCTGTTGCACCTGGATGTACAATGAGCATTGCAATGGAAAAAGGAGGCAGAAGACCAAGAACAACATCTCCACCTGTGGCTCAGTGGGTTGTACATTTGCCTCTGACTTGAAATGTCATTCAAAGTCGATGCTCAAACATAGCACTGAAGGGCTGCTGTATTGTCAAAGGAGTCACCTTTCAAATGAGGTATTACTCTGGGCACTGTCATCTCTTTAAAGGGGACATAAAAGATCTCATGGCATTATTTTAAAGATAAACAGGCTTCTTATCCCCAGTGCTCTGGTCAATCTTAATCCCTCTATCCAAAACACTGAGGAAAGCCTATCATTGTCACACTTCTGTTTCTGGGAGCTTCCTCTGTGCAAATTATCTACTTTGTTTCCAGCATCACAGTGGTAACTCCCCTTCCAAAAAGCAGTGGTCAACGAGCTGCAGAATATTTCAGGATGTCTGGAGGTTGCAAAAATCATCATAAAAATGCAAGTCTTGTTTTAAGAAAGGAAAATGCTGAAACCACTCAACAAGTTAGGCAGAATCTGTGGAAAGAGAAACAGAGTTAGCATTTCAGGTCTGAGAAACTCAGTCTTCATGGAGGTGTTACCCGACCTGCCGAGTATTTCGAAAATTTTCTGTTTTATTTTTATTTTCAAGTTTTTTCTCAGCTCATTGACACCTGCAGCCATGGCACATACAAGTCCAGTAGCCCCCACCTCCCCACCTTGGAGCATCAGGCATAGTAAAACAGTGAGCAAAGTCGCTTTCTTTTGCTCCATTTTCCCTGACTTTTTTGCCTAGAACAATGGGACAGTACCTGCAGGGAAAGGTCAGGATAATTGGCACCTACGTAAATATGTAATGAGCTTCCAAATAAATAGAAAGAGTTGTTCAGACACCTCTTCCTGAAGATGCCACACTTCCAACATCACTGAAAATATTATTAGAAACGTTCACCAGCTAAAAATATAATCATGTTATTATCTTCATTTCAATCAGTATCTTTGGTATAAAAATCCCATCACTTTTAGGAATCATGAAACATTTGGTCATCAGCTTTCATCTTAATAGAGTGGCAGCCCCAAGGAACAATCTCCTTCTGAATCTCTTCCCTGAACGGACAGATTATCCTCTGGAAGTTGCTCACCATAGAAACAATCAAAACCATTCAAATATCCGGCTGTGAGCTTTTGGGCAGCAAATGCTTAATAGTAACTGCCAGGCTGTTTAACTTTGTAAATATGGCTGCCTGGTATAAAATTAAATATGAAGTCTGAGCAAAATGTGTTCATCAAAAATGTATTATAGTTGTAGACTGACAATCCAGACACTGGACATGATTTCACTATGGCAGCTGGCATATTTAAATTTGGTTAATTAAATTTATCTGCAATAGAGAGTATTGGTAATTTTAATTATGAATCCACCTAATTGTTGTACAAATCCTTCTGTACAAGGTCCTTCAGGGAAGGAAGACTGCTGTCATTACCTGTTCTGGCATTTATATGACTCCAGAGCATGTGGTTAACCCTTAGCAATCCTGAACAACAGAGCAATTCTACCAAATTGTCATGATAAATAATCAAATTGGATAGATAACCTGACATTGATCTAGGAATCAGATCTACACATGACAAAGACATAACCAGCTGAGTAAATTTTGCAAAATCCATTTCGGTCACATTTAGGAATGTGTGCCATTGACTAGTCAAGAATCAGCTTTACATGGTCTCACTTAAATGATTAAACATTTTAGTGAATGTCCTAGTATTTTCTATCATCATCCTTGGGCACAGCAGAGGTGGTAACAGTGTACCAAAGTGAGTGGCAGTGTACCCACAGTCAAATACAATGCGAGGAAATAGCCAGGGAACTCAATGTTTCCTATCCCTTGAAATCTCCTGGCATCATCAAATATTACCATGCATTTCCTGCAACATACACTGCCTTCAACAAGGCAAAATGGCCTAAAAGCTGCTTCACAGGAGCATTACCAAGCATAGATTGCACAACAGACCAAAGAACAAGATGACTAAAAGCTCAGAGAAGTAGGTTTTAAAGGTATTTTGAAAGAGCGATGTCTTGGTGAAGCAGCCAGTATAATCAAAGACCCCACCCACCCGAGACATTCTCTTCTCTCCTCTTCAATCAGGTAGAAGACACAGGAGCCTGAAGGCACGTACCACCAGACTTAAGTACAGCTTCTACCCCACTGTGATAAGACTATTGAACAGTTCCCTTATACAATGAGATGGACTATGACCTCACGGTCTACCTTGTTGTGACCTCGCACCTTATTACACTGCACTTTCTCTGTAGCTGTGACACTTTACTCTGTACTGTTAGTGTTTTTACCTGTACTACATCAATGCACTCTGTACTGACTCAATGTAACTACACTGTGTAATGAATTGACCTGTATGATCGGTTTATAAGACAAGCTTTTCACTGTACCTCAGTACAAGTGACAATAATAAACGAATACCAATACCAATACAAGACCTGGATAATATCCAGGCCTGGGCTGATAGGAGCCAAGTAACTTTCTGCCACACAGGTCCCTGGTAATGACAATATTCAATAAGTGAAAATCCAGCTACCATCCCCTGACATTCAGTAGCATTATCATCACTGGATCCCCCATTATGAATATTCTAGGGGTTCCAGAAACTGAACTGGAGTAACCCCATACACAATGTTGCTATTCCATGCTCTCTCCGTAAGAGCAGATCAGAGGCTAGGAATCCTGTGGCAAGTAACTCACCTCCTAACTCCCCACCACCTACAAGGCTCAAGTCAGGAGTGTGATGGAATTCTCTCCACTTGCCTGGTTGAGTGCAGTTTCAACAGTACCTCAACATCATACAGGATACAGCAGCCCACTTGACAGGCACGCCATCCACAGCTATTCAGTCACTCCAGTTCTGACGCACAATAGCAGTAGTTTGTACCACCTAAAGGGTGCACTTCAGATTCCTGAGAGAGCACCTTCCAAACCCACGACCTCTCCCAGCTCGAAGGATGAGGGCAAAAGCACCCACCACCTGGAAGTTGCCATCCAAGCCACATACCATCCTGACTTGGAAATATATTGTGGCTATATCCACAGCTCACGATCACCTTCTCAAGGGCATTTAGGGATGGGCAATTAAACGCTGGCTCAGTCTGAGAAGACCACGTCCCCTGAATGAATAAAAGCAAAAGTAATAGAAAGAGCATGGAATCTCTTGGTGCAACTACTGACCCTGTCAACCACCTTCTGCCCATCTGTGGCAGTCCGTGGACCTACACAGGACTCATCAACCATCTCGCAACCCACAGCACTGGATTGGAAACAAATCATCATTGACCCTAAGGGGCTGCCTTAGAAGAATTCATACAGAATACACAAGGCAAAAATTAGAATTCTTTCTTCACATCTCTTGATCATGAATTCTCAGTCTTCCTCAATCGTGACACCAAGATTTTAAGAAAGGGAAAAAGAAGAGTCCAAGAAACTAGAAGTGCTATCATTCCAACAAATTTAAAGCAAGTTAAAGATTTGTGTGTTTAAGCCTGATTGGTTGACAGTTAAATTCAGCTCAGCTTTGGTGCAGCAAGCGTTAAGACTTGCTCTGCCGGAGCCAGGGAGCCTGGTGTCGGTGGGTGGTCTGATTCTGTTAATTACATACTGGAGTTTTTGTTTGAGTTTATGGGGAGGAGAAGGCTAGCAGGAAACGGAAATACATGTAGCTGGCAATGACCCACAGCCTGTTGAACTACTGGCTGACTGGATGCTGTAACCGAGGCAGGAAATTATGACGGATGTGAGCGAGTAAAAAGAAATGTGGACTTTCGTTTTCTTTTGAGTCTGGCTAAGTATGTCATGCAGTGAGGGCTCATGGTTACTGTGGAAACTTCAAAAAATGGTGGATTCTTTCTGTTAGCATTGCTTCCAAATTATTTGTAGTCAGTGCTCACCATTTTTCTTTGTTTTATCCTGGAACTTTTCATGGGTTTACAATCTGCGTTGCCCCTGGGACTGATAAAATCTTAATCCCGTGACTACAAAGTGGTCTGAATTCAACCTTTGGGAGATGCATTTAAAGCACTTCATGGTAGTGAGGCAGTTTTAGATGATTTCTCATTAGTAACTCGGCCAGACTTGGGTGTTATTTCATAGATATGTGGAATTGGTTATACTTTTGGGCTTTGTCTGGGTATTTATCTTGAGCCCTATATCCAAGGTGACTTCTCATTCATTCTTTGTCTGCTGCGCACTAGAGTGAAATTGCTTTGGCTGACTTGGTCAGAAACCTTGTTACACTGTTTAGCTTGAAGATCCTCTCTTGTGATCTAAACTTTAGAAAACATTGTCAAATGTTTAGATCATGGTTTAGATTGCAAACCACAGAGGTTTATTGACAGCATCAGACAATTTGCACTTTTTTATGGAATTCCCTCCTTGACTTCAAATATAACAAAAGTTGCTTGTTTTGTTGATAATTCTAAACCCAAACTAGTGTCTTCTACATATGTGGATGCATTTTTAGCAGATTGCGCATCTACACAATAGTGCCTCCAGATACATTATGGTAAAATGAAATGGGATAGAATTGATTAGCTGTTTTCATGTTATCAAGAATGTATCATACCCAATGGAAATGGAAACCAAGCTCAAGAGAACTAGAACCATCACACATAATTGAACGGTTTATTGAATTAATCTGATGATCTCCTGAACTTCAACCCTCTTCTCTTCCTTGAAGTGTTTAAATGTGTCACCAAGCTCTTTGTCTTCAAATGATGATTATTCCAGGACATAGTGTCTTTATTTTCTCATTAAAATTAAAACAAGAGAGGCTGGAAGCAGCAGACCAGTGTCTGTAATGAGAACAGGTAGTTGATATGGAGACACAAGAATACGACTTGGGCTCCTGTTCTTCAGAACAACTGGATAATAGGAGACAACTAGCTATATGTACAAGCTTGCCAAAAGACTTAGGAAAAACACAGATGGAGAGGAATGCATGCATAAAGGAAGTATGAGTGGAAAATTTATTGGATGAGAAGCATCCAGTAAATTGGGAATAATGGATGTACAAATAGCTAAAGCACTGGGATTGAGAAGCAGTCACTCATGCTTGGTGACTCACCATGTCTAGATCTTACTTCCAGGCTAACGACTACAGCATGTGGAATGTTTGTACTCGATTTGGTGGTTGTAAGTCTCAGAATGACATTACGGCATGGCTTCATCTTCACTCTTTAGCTGGCCAACTAGTGCCTGTCCGGGTTGGAGTCCTTGAATGTCTGAAAGGAGGAGGCCACAAGGTCGAGTTGTGGTGAAGGCAAGGTGGAAATTAAACATACATGCTTACACCATCTGCACCTTGTAAATCAAGAAAGTGTGGAGCGAAGAGGAAGCGGATTGTGAAGAGGGGGGTTCAGCATAAGGATACTGTCATCTTTAGTGAATTTAGCCATGCTCTTGTAATTCATGGGAGAGTGTGTGGTGGAATTTATACTGGAAAGTGGGAAGGTGATGTCCAGCTGCTGCTGGTAACATTCACAGCGTGTTAGTGAATGCCATGGATTGTGTTCTGGTAATGTGCTTGACATGCTGAATTGCTGGCAGAAGGTGAAAAATGTGAGTTGTAATTGTAAGGCTTTGTGTGGTGGTGGGGTTGCAAGATGGAGCACATGAATATTCAATCCCAGTCTGGATTACATCCAGCAATTCTCTGGATTTGACTCAGAATCTCTGCGTCTACACACATTTTAGCCTCGCTGACTTCATTGTCTCTCAGATAGAAAGGGGTCCAACATACTAAGCATTGGCTGATTCACTGCCTGCAGGGAGAGCATCAGCCATCACTCAGAGGACCCCCAACTGTGGGGAGAAAAGGTCCTATGTAAGTCATGGTTAATAAGTACAAATTGGTTAATGGTTCACACACTTTCCTTTTTAAAGCATAGTAATACTGAAAACAGTTATGCTGTTATATATTAAAATTAAGTCTAATGCAAAAATATATGAATATTTATGTTCTTAAAATGCTTAAAGATATTTATAATAACAAAATGCATTGACTTCAGTCGAATTAAATGTGGGAAGGTGAGGCCAAGCTGAATATCACCCCTATACCTTTTGATCCTGAACCTGCAGTTTCAGTCATTTAAAACAAAAAAGAAATTTCCAGTGTTTATGATCATTGTTAGCTACTCCACATAAAATGTTATTCACATTGACACATCAGGGAACTTCCTTGATTAGTCCAAGCCATGTAAAATGACTTGGGCAAATCCAGATAATGGAGCTTATTGTTATTGCAGCTGGAGTCTGCCATCTGACGGCTCTCTTGCTCAGCCAAATATAAAAACTTACAGGTATGGCCCTGATAGGGATTGCTGGAGCTGACTGATGGGGATGCAGTGCATCGAGGACTGGGAAGGAATGGTCATTCATTTCCTGGGACGTGACGTGTTGAGGATCCTAACCATTGCACTTATAGCCACACCATATTCAGATTCTTAAGGTTTCACTTATTCATGGTGCCTGCAGAAATATCACCTCACACTGCCATTCCAGAGCTTCTATGGAGGAGCTCCTGGCTTCCTGCAGTTGGAGTATTCCTGTCCTGTCCAAGTTATTGAGCAAGGTTTTCAGAGTTGCCTATGAAAATAGGGGAGTCCACTATCTACCATGTTGTGCCATCTGTTCCTGCAATCTGCAATCACCTTTGTAGTGACCCCCAGCACCAGCAGCAGCCACAGTGGCTCTCCCCTTTAAGAGATGCAGATTGGCTTTAAGCAGTGCAAACTACCTTAAAATGGTGCTAACTACATGTAGAAATAGGTCCATCGATGATATACTAAGGCAATGAGTAACATTGTTAGCACTGACTGGGTGCTGAAATCAGGAAGCAAAAAGTTTTGGCCAAACTAGCATGTATGCATCAGGATCTCAGTGCTTCTTATCAAATTTAGCATTCATATGATTTATCGTCATTTCAATAAGATGCACTTTCCCTTTAATGTTCCTAAAACCCAGAGTATCCTTTACATTAAGAGCCTTACTTGAATACAGAACAGTGCCCACATTCCTTTTGTGCTTTCAACAGTTGCATACCAAAGCCCATCTGCATGCCCCTGTGAGGTTGAGCCTATCATGCTAAACCTAGCATAACATACATTTTCATTCATCCTTATTGCATATAAATCAGTGTATAAATCACATTTTTTACACTAGGAATAGAACACCCACACCCCTCCCCATCACCCCCAACCCCCAAAAATCTAGACTAAACCAGGAGAATGCATTAGTCATTGAATCATTAAACCACACATAGGTACAAAAATAAAATATAAATTTTCCTGCAGGCTCGGACATATATAATGATTGATGGACCACCTTTAGCCCTCAGATTATAAAGGAGAGAATTTGCAGTCCTTTGACTTCTTAAGATATATTTGTAGGAACAAGAACCGGCAAGGCTGGATTACAGAGGTATAAGTGATATCTTGGAGGTTATGAGAACTTTAATCTTGTGTACTTAATCCTCACTCACCTGTTAATTTGTAATTGACCATATAACCCACTCAAGAGTGAATTTGCTTACAATTGAGAACATACAGAACTGTAGAACAACTAAACTTGGCCCATTAAGTACAAGCCATTTACAACAAACTGTATGTAATTTACACAATTGCAGGCTTTTCCCCTGTACTTGATGAAAAGAAAGTTACAAGTATGAGAAAATCAAAGAGTCATGTAGCATGAAAAACAAGCCTTCAGCCCACTGAGTGTATGCCAACCATCAAGGATTAATTACACCAATCCTACATTATTCCCCTTTTATTGCCTCTGTACTCCCAACAACACTCTCTCCCCTCTCCCTGCCCACTAGATTTTACCACTCACTTACATAACAGGCAATTTTACAGTTGTCAAGTAACTACCAATCCATACATCTTTGAGATATGGAAAGAAACCAGAGCACCCAAGGGAAGCCTGTGTGGTCACAAGGAGAAAGTGCAAACTCCACACAGAGCATCAGAGATCAGGAATGAACTCAGGTTGCTGGAACTGTGAGGCAGCAGCTCTACTAGCTGTGCTACTGTGCCGTCCAAAGTAGATGATTCTGAATACTCTCTGCATATTTATGTACAATTCTTGTTGATAGGAAATGACACCAATTTGAAAACACTTGCACCTTCCAGATTACCACTTAAAACAATTGCTTAGTAAGCCATTCTTGGTCAGTAGCACTAAAGTTGTTACATTGTTCCTTCTGTATCTTGAATTTTATCTCTGCAGTTCAAAGAAACTTTGGGGTCAGAATACCACTTGTTGATGCGGCTATATACAGGTGACTCTTACGTTATGGCCATTCAGGTAATGGAAATTTGCCATTTGCCCTTGCAGAATTCCTAAATCACTACTCAGAAATTTGAGAACCAGAATAAAATTCACTCTCACAGAATTAATGTGAGAGGAAAGTAAATATATAAACACAACATTTGCAACATGCCCCCCCCCCCCGTAATGTGGCAGTTGCCTGCAATGCATTTCAGACAACCAAATATGGTTGAATTTCTGGGTAATTATAAACAACATGTCTCTTCATCTCAATCATACAATTGTGTATGTCCTTTTACATACACAAGTGCATTGTTGAGCAATGACACAATGCAAATATCTTGAAAAGGGACAATGGCAAATGATGCTTGGGATTTCAAGCTCCAACTCACCTCTGTGGTAAAAGATTGCCTGTGAAAGATTAGTATTCAGGGATGCAGAAGAGAGCCCAAACTGCCTAACAGCCAAAACTGGGAAAACCAGTTCAAATTTTCTGAATGTAATGTACTACATTTTTAAAAAAGAGTTTACAAATATAGATAAATGATGAGTGTTAGAGTTGTCCCCCAACACCCACACTATATTGAGATTGCACTCTATTTCATAGAATTTTGCCATACTGAAAGAACCTCTGCAGCCCATCCTGCCTCGAGTTTTAATTTCTTTTCTTAAACCTGTTAATATTTTTCACATTCACTATAAACCTTTCTTACCTCACGTTGTACCTCTTACCTCACTTTCTATATTTGTCTTGATTACTCCACCTTTATCATAATGTCATCCTTTTAAATTTTGGGTTAGTTTTGATTCATCGGGTTTGACTGAATTGATGTATTTATTTTACATTTTCATTTATCGTTTTTCATCCTTGGAATATTCTTATATTGCACATTATAGATATCATCTCTGAAGACTTGCCATAGTTGTTCCATTAATAGGGTGAAATGAAGTAATTACAGTTGATGGAGGCCATTATGGAGAATAAACAGCAGTATTTGGCCTTGTTCTTGTGCTGCTTAGGCCACACTTGGAGTATTGTGTCCAGTTCTGGTTGCCTCATTATAGGAAGGATGTGGAGGCATTGGAAAGGGTGCAGAGGAGATTTATTAGGATGCTGCCTGGATTAAAGAGTATGGATTATGAGGAGAGACTTAAGGAACTAGGGCTTTACTCATTGGAGAGGAGGAGGAGGAGGGGCGACATGATAGAGGTATATAAGATATTAAGGGAAATAGATAGAGTGGACAGCCAGTGCCTCTTTCCCGGGGCACAAATGCTCAAAACAAAAGGACATGGCTTTAAAATAATAGGTGGGAAGTTCAAGGGAGATGTCAGAGGGAGGTTTTTCACCCAGAGAGTGGTCGGGGCATGGAATGCGCTGCCTGGGGTGGTGGTGGAGGCTGATACATTGATCAAGTTCAAGAGATTGTTGGATAGACATATGGAGGAATTTAAGATAGCGGGATATGTGGGAGGAAGGTGTTAGAT
>JARFYF010000063.1:22602454-22615357 GCA_030265395.1 Rhina ancylostomus | reverse complement strand
CAATCTTAAAGAAAAAGAAAATTCTGTGGAATCATGTATGAGCAATGTTCTTTGCAATTAATTAAATAGCTGAGAAAACACTTAAAGAATTGCCATAAACACTGATATCCTTTCGGAGAGTATGCATACTGAAGTAGTTGCTGGAGAAAGAGATTTTGTCCTCTTCTTAAGAAATTAAAGATTATATTTAAATTTTTTTAAAATTACAAGATAAATAATAATAGATTACCTGAATTTAACTGTTCATTCAATGGAAACCGTTTCATAAAGTGTAGAGTCTATCAAAAAGCATAATTAGTGTCTTTTAAAAGAAAACTGCACATAACGGCTGAGATATGAAGAAAAGAAGGGGTAATTGTTACCAATACTCAAGGAACCATTATCAGAAATATGTTAAGAGAAATCATTAAGAGAAATATTGGCCTTCCTTCAAAGGAAAAGTTGTTGCTGAAAAGAGACAGTGCTACCTATGACCCACTTTACTTAATGGGAGAGGAAACTCTTGAATCTTAAAAGAATTGGAAATTCCCTCAGTCTCTGAAAGGTGGTGGTCTCTTTGCGTATGAAAAAGATTGTGTCCCCTTCAACTATTTGCACCTATTGTAGATTTACGAAAGCCATTTCCCTCATTGTTGTCTATCAGCATTCTTTCTCATTCCCTCTTAGCCTTCCTAATCTATTTTCTTGATTTCTACATCTAATATGAGCAAAAAATCACTGAAAAAAAAGGTTCTATGTGCACTATCTCAATGGAACCGCGAATTATAAAAAAGGAAATTTTGAACTGCATATCCAGCTGGTGATGTGCTTGACATTTTCGGTGTTACATGCCCTTTACATAATGTTAGCTGCAAAAAGAACGTTACACCGGTCACATTGCAGACCTTTTGTTTCTCCCCCATCCAGCTGGTGAATACAAAATTTACCAAGCATTAACTTAAAATTCACAGCCCCACCCTGCCCCACGAACATTGATTACCTCTCTTCCACAAAAAGGAAGTAGTACACTGGTATCAGTAGACTACAGTAAGTCCAGCAATACTTCTATTCAATACAAAAGCAGCTTAGTGAAGAGGGCAACCCATTGGCACAACATAATGTCAGCAACCAGTGACAGCAGTCTATGGACTATTAAGCAAAAGTGAAAGGCACCATGTGCACAGAGAGAGTACACTAATGATTAACAAATAAAGCTAGCATTAGTCTTTTTGATGGTGCTAATTAAAGAAGGTTAATGAGGATACTGTCATGGAGCAAGCAAGCTGTACAGAGAGTTGATGTCCTGTAATAATTCTTAAGAATGTATCAGATAATCTACTAAATTAATTTAAAAAACTGGAGTATGGATAGATCCCTGTCCATCAAACTTTGAGATCTTACTGCACACAGTTCATTCTACATTTATTACCTTCAAAACTCATTTATTTCACTAAATATGAAATAAAACATTTACCCTTTCACCGTAGGGACAGGTCCGGAAAAGATTCTTCTGGGTGGTTGGAGTAAACAACGTTATGCTCAACTTGCTGCGCTGTATACACGTACAAGAAATTAAAATAAAACTTTTATATTCATTCAAAACCTCCATTTGATTGCAGGTTCCTGCTTTCAGATAACATTCAAGCTTGTCTGTGTCCAAAATTTCACAACCAGAGCCCAGAGACACTTTGTACCAGTGGGCTAAGATTAAGGCAGTAGCACATGTTTAATGGTGATGAGCAATGGGGAAAAATGGGTTTCAGCATCTGCTTATCACTGCTTGCACTGAAATTATTGTGCAAAATTGATATCTTGTGTTCCACACAGGCTTGCCACTGTGCAAGATTTTGGATGAATTCCTGTTGACAAGAAATGCACTACAGTGATTATGGCTGTTAGACTAAGTCACAACTGTCTAACAATGGCAAGAGAGTTGCCTCCAAAAGGTGGTATTTATGCCATGATACTTTTCAGATTAGCTCAGGGATATCCATCATCAGCATCATTACTGTCCCACTAATTAATTAATTGAAGAGATGACTGATACTTTATTCAGCAGTATCCTGACCCAAACTGTCAACTATCTCTTTGTCTTCACAGATGCCTCATGACCTACTGAGTTCCTCCAGCAACTTATTTTTTGCTTAAGATGTTCGTTCGGTACTATTGTGACCCAAAATAGCAGTATTATAATGCTATCTTTATCTGGTTTGTCTGAAGTATAAATATCTGGAACAAAAAACTCTCACTTTCATTATTGGAAAGCAGGTTTGAGCTCCACAAATAAGCATCTAAAATGTGACGACCTACAGTGTACAGGACAAGTCATTGCCGCTATCCAGAATGACAAGTCAGAAGCAGTGGCACAGCCAGGGAAGGGTGATGTAGAACTGGGGGCTATCAACAGGTAAGTGGAGTCTGAGGTTATATTTCAGATGATATCCCCGAGAGAGCCTGTCGTGAGTCAAAGATCAGACAGGCGAGGTCTCTTAAGGTAATTGAGCAGAAAGAAGCAATTGCAAGAGATTCTCCACTGCTGACTGGATAGCGGTGAGTGGACCAAGATTTTAAATGCCTCTACCTCCACTTGCCTGTGGGGGATGAGGATTTAAAAATACATGGAAGTACCCTTCAATATTTCACTGGCTGAACCACGTAACTAACATCAGATATGCTTTGCTGGCAATCCCTGCAAAACCCATTCTCAGTCACAGTGAGCACTCTGGCTCCATCGCAGTGCACATAGAAAGAGCACAGTTTGATAATGATGCAAAGTATCCAAGCAACCAAACCACAGTTCTCCAAAAGCACGCACAATACTTTCACATAGTTAATGATCTGTGCAAAATAATTAAGATCTTAGGTTAACGAGGAGGAAGTCTGGAAAGATTGAGAACTAAAGCCACCAACTACACCCTGGCTTCAGATGCAGATTGGCCTGAATGTGCAACTCCTGTTATTTGGCCCAAACCCTCTTGTGAACGAGCTTTTCTCTTCCATGCATACTTGCATGGCCATTCCTGCAACTTGAACAAAAACGTCCAATCTGGAGTACTCTCATTTCACAACAATATTAATGTCTATTGCCTTAAACTGCCCTACCCTGCACATTTGGATTCTTTTCAATATCCATCTTAATTTACTGACAGCTGCTTAACCATTCCAAGACTTCTGTTCTTTGACCAACTGTGGAGATGTTAGCCCCCATATACCCCTCCCCACTGAAATCAGGAATACCAGATGTTAATTGGGAGAGAACTCTTCCAAAATATTTCACACTTAGGCCATAAATAGTAGAAAACAGCAATTTCTAAGTCTGTGGCATTTTGTAAATGCTGATTAAATCCAACAAATCTGAAAAAAAAATCCCTGTAATAGATACTAAGGAAATTGCTTTAATTTTGATGTTTTGGTTGTCACCTAGGCTAAGGTGAGAGAACACACACTTTGACCCTTTTTAAGTAAAGTGATTTCAATGCATTCCTGTTTTTTTTCTCCCCCAATTGTCTTGATAAACCCTAATAGGGATATAAATTGCCTTTAATGGAAAGGTGCAACTCCTCACATTTATTTTAATAACTTATTTATATTAAGATTCCTGGAATGCTCACAATTTCAAATTTAACTTTGCTTGTGCTAAATACAATTTTTAAAGCTTCAATTCAGTGGAGCAAAGGAATGCAAGTCCTCCAATTGGTCATATTATGCAAATTAAAACAATATTTTATGCACATTGTATTTAATGGCCTTATGTATAAATACTGCAGGCAAAATCATTTTCATTTCAACCACAAAACTCTGAGAGATTTATAATTAATCTCTCACCTTCTATTCCTATTTTCAGTTAATTATAGGGACTTTTGAGGCTTATTGACATTCCATGCAATTGAGTTAACTAGCATTGGGCCTAAACCAATCATACAATTTTTAAAAAGTCATTTAACTATACAGAATAGTTAAAAGCATGTACAAAATACATACAATAGGATGGCCCTTTAAGGCAGAGTCCAGGAAGAACTGAGATACCAATAGTCTTTCTTTAGAAGTGACAAAATTTCCATCTACCGTCCAAATATTGGAAAGGGAATCTATCACATGCACACGATCTGAAGAGAAAGATATGATGACAGTATGTAACTATCCATTTCTCTGAATTTGTGGTCTTCTATAGGATTGCGCTTAAAAAAACTTTCACCAATCACAAGATTGCCAAAAGTGATGATTCAAAATGGCAGATCTTAATTTTCAAAAACTGCAGGTTGTGCAGAAGTTAAACCCTGTAAGCAAATTTTCCTTTGTACCATCACAGCAAGGTATAAATATGATGAATTAAAAATAAATTGGGTTTGATATTTGCAGGTGGATAAAATAATCAGTTCCTTTCACAAGGTGGTGAAAGATGAGGAAGGATTTTCAGCTCTCTTGGCTCTTCCACAACGTCTCAGTAATGTCATTTCTTAAACTAATTTTAGGCTATTTGCCTCCTCTGTTCATCCTCCTAAATCTGGTCCATGTGACAATCACACTTCATTCAAGTGTTTTCCTGACATTGGGCCTGTTTATTTTATATCAGTTTGTTTCAATCTCCTGACCATACTACCATTTCTATTATCTTTTGCAATTCCTTAACTATCATATAATGTTCATATGATCATCGCACAAGCTCTCCTTATTTCTTTCATTTTCTTTCCCGTCTCATTAGCCCAGGTCTCTTGAATCTTTCCTCTTAGCTGGACATTTGACTCCTCCTATCAGCCTTAAGGTTACTGCCTTGTGTATGATCCTTTATAACTGGAGCTGCTTGCTTTACTCAAGCTGTTGTGTCACCAGAATACTGTATAATTAGCTGGCAACGTGCACCAATTGACTTTAAACTGCTGTAATGATGTGACTTTATAATAACTTTGTTGATTGCTACTCTGCTTTGATTGGACATGGTTATCAGGCCTACAAGGAATTCTAGATCCACTATGATTTCCTTCTTGCCAATTTTAATGCTTCATACAGATTGCACAAATTGTTATATTTTCTACATAAAATATTTTATATTTCCTGCATTAAATTACAGTCCCAAACATGGTGCATCCCTCCACTCTCATTCCAAGATCACAGACATAAATTTGACCAGTTTGCCGCGAGTTTTTGCATAATTTCTAAGAGTTAGAAACAGCAGTGGTTTTAACAGAAAACTTTGGGGCATTGGCCAATCTGGACACTGTTTAACAGATACTCATTATTATTTATCATTCCAATTTTTTATTTGTACCCAGGGTTTACCCTAAAGTACTAACAAACAGTTTAACTATAAGCCTATGGAACTTGGTCTAATGTCTTTTGCATAGCTAGTCTACACCATATTGTTGGACTTCCTGCAGTCTGCATAGGTTGCAGCCTCCTTGAATAAAAAGTGAAGGTGGATCTGGCAGGATCTTCCATTGACTGTCATTGATTGAAAACAGAAAATTGAGTAGAACTACAGCGACTAAGACTTAATGCAGACAAATGCATCAGAAAGGAAAATAGAATGCACAAATACTGCAAGAGTGGTATCAGAATAGAAGTTCAAACAAACAAAGCTAGAAATGCTGGAAGAACTCAGCCAGTCAAGCGGCATGTGTGGAAAGAGAAACCAGTCAACATTTGACCTTTCCTCCGAACTGGGGGAAAGTGCAGTGGGAAGCTGGGGGGAGGATCTATCTTAACCTCTCTCCTTATTGTCTATTGTCTTGCACCTCACTCCCCTCCCACCTCTGCTTTGAAAACTATAAACCCTCAACTCTTGTGAGTTCTGAGGAAGACTAACTGACCTGAAACGTTGACTGGTTTCACTTTCCACAGAAGTTGCTTAACTGGCTGAGTTAACATAGAACATTACAGCACAGTACAGGACCTTCAGCCCACAATGTTGTGCCGACATTTTATCCTGTTCTAAGATCTATCTAACTCTTCCCTCTCACATAGCCCCCTAATTTTTCTATCATTCATGTGTCTATCTAAGAGTCTCTTAAATGTCTCTAATGTATCTGACCCCAGAACCTCAGCAGGCAATGCATTCCACACACCACCACTCTCTGTGTAAAAAAACATACCCCTGACATCCCCCTTATCCCCCTCTGTGTAAAAAAAACATACCCCTGACATCCCCATCCTCCAATCACCTTAAAATTATGCCCCCTCGTGTTAGCCATTGTCGCACTGGGAAAAAGTCTCTGTCTACTTGATCTATGCCTCTTATCGTCTTGTACACAAGAGTTCTTCCAGCTTTTCTGTTTTTCTTCCAGATTCCAGCATCTGTAGTTTTATTTGTTTTCCAGAATTACAAAGAAACCTTGGAGTTTTAACAGCATTATTAGAGAGTGTTATTCATGCCCAATAAAAGTATGCAGAGAAGGGTCATGGCAATTTTTTTTAAACCCTAACTTATATGATGTGAAATTTGTTGTATTGTGGCAGCAATACAGTGCAAAGACATAATATTACTTTAGATTATAAAAGGAAATAAATAGTGCAAAAACACTTGCATTAGAAAAGGACTAAAGTACATTCTTTTCTACAATGTCTTTCATGAACTCAAGATCAACATTACCCAGAAATAAATGAAAATAATTGAACCATTGAAATTTGAAAAGATGCATATGTGGGATAAGTTTGTAGATAGAGCAGCACAAGACTTAAGAGAGTGGAAAAAAAGTAAACATGGAGAGTTTTTTTAATTTGTTAATGTAAAGCAGTCTCAACATATAAAAGATATTTTGGGAATGAAATTAAGTAATCTTCATTCTTAATCATCAATAAGTGGGAACAAACTTTAAGAATAGCAGGGATAAAATTCCTAACATCATTTATGAAGCTACTGTGCAATGCAGGAATTTTAGGATGTTTTTCTGCAAGGATGAACATTGATAGTTTCTTACAACCTGAGTAACAAAGATGAGAGGGAACCCCAATGTTTGTAGAGAATTGATTGGTGAAGCTGACATTTCACTTCAAACATTTGGAGCAGGGCAATCACAATTGTAACAACTATGCTGTGTAGATCAGGGTTTCTGGACTTTCCAGCCACTGGTAGCCATCAGCATTGGGTCCTTTTTAAATTGTGAGGGTAGATTGTTAAAATAGTCTGGGGTAGGAACAAGAAACCCTTGAGAATGAAAAATTTCAGCACTTCATTTTCTGATTTCCTTACAAGGATGAAATAACTGAAATGTAGAAGTTGAGAACTGAGATGACGTTAATGGTTTGTTCAGCTTTCACTACAGACTTTTTTTTAAGTACCAAATTGATCTCAGCTGGAACAGAGAGGGTACAATTATGGAATTCGCAGGGTAACAGGGTTCTCTTCCACAGGAACCCAGGGCTTTCTAATTGTGTTTACTTTTATCCCCAGCAATCCACCTCTCCAACCTGAATTTGGACTACTAGTTACATTGTCACACAAACCCTTGTACCGAATTGTAATCCTCCTGCCTTGATTGATAAAATTTCACGTCCATGCACATCAAAAACTTCCATCTGCTGATATCATATAATAATATTATCTTATTATTTTTCACTCAAAGTATGAAGGGTAATACGATTGCATGACATAGAAAGTAGGACACTACAACACAGTACAGGCCCTTTGGCCCACAATGACATCATTCAATGCTATACCTACAGTATGCATCATTTTGCAGCTCAGGATTCCCGTGCAGCCGTAGATCTAGGATCCGCATGTGATGGATCTTTTGCAGTTCCTTCCATGTTAGACGGTTCCTGGAGAGATCCAGAGTTCCCAGTGCAATAAATCGTTTCAATCCATCTAAACTCTTAATCTGCAAATAGAATAGATAAAAGGAGTTGCAGATTGTTGCAGAGCAGAAAATGCTGAAAGTTATTCAATCAGGCAGAATCTGTTACCAGAAGAGGTAATAAAGTTTCTGATGTAAACACTGAATTTTAATATTTATAATATACTCCAGGTTAAATTTCTGCATTAAAGGCAACTCCTAAAACTCCAGTCCTTGGAGGGTGTTTGGCTTAGAATATTACCAGCAGACTGGCTCCAATCCTGTCCTTGATCCAAATCCTGTGCTCATTTAGATACACCTTACACAAGAGAATGAAGGTCCTTGAGGTTTGGCCCATTGGAGATTTATGCTGGTGAGGAAAGGGAGAAAAATATCAAAGGCTACAGAATTAACATGAGCTTGGTGGAATTTTATTTACATTTATTCATTTTTCAGATCTGGATGAGGTCAGCGTTTTATTGCCCATCCCAAATTGCCCTTCAGAAATTAATGGTAAAATAGCTTCTAGAAACACTGCAGTCCTTCTGGTATACCCATGATGCTGTGGAGAGGGAGTTCCAGGATTTGAACCCAGAAATGATGAAGGAAAGAAAATACATTTCTAATTCAAGATGGTATGTGATTTGCTATTCCCATGTACCCATTGCCCTTGTACTGGTTGCTGATAGTGTTTGTAGGCTTGTAAAGTACTGTTGGAATTGTCGAGGTGAATAACTGCAGTACATTTTGCAGATGGTACACACTGCAACCAATGTGCACTGTTTAGGGAAGTGAATGGAGTATGAATCCTGTGGACTGCTTTGTCCTGCTTTGCAACCAGGTAGTTGGTATGTGTTGAACTGCCATTAGCCCCAAGTGTGACTGTAAGATTAATGAAACAATAAGAAGAACCTTTGTAAAGCTGAGCACTCCCAGTACCTTGCAGCACTTTAATAACCAAGGTTGTTTCATCCTTGCCAGCTATATTAACATGATGGGGTGCCCATGCTTGAACAGAATTGCAAAGCATTCTGGTCCACTTTCAAAGAGATACCAGGTAAGATGGGTGTTAAAAGGAACTCAAAACGAGCTGAAGAGCCATCGCTGCCAGCACTATTTGTCTCAGCAAGTCTGCCCATTAACCCCTCTTCACCTGGATCTGCCTATCACATGCTAGCTTCTGCCTCACCCCTCCCTCTCATCTCTTTACATTGACCCTGATGCAGGGTCTTGACCTGAAATGTTGACTGCCCATTTCCCTCCACAGAAACTGCCTGACCCATCGAGTTCCTCTAGCAGTGTTTTTTTGCTCCAGATTCCAGCATCTGCAGTCTCATTGCTCCATTTTCTTACCAAGTGTTTGAGATTTTTCATATATTGACCATCACCATTAAATATTGATTGCTGGCATTTATAATGACACTTTGCAGAGTGGTTTTGTCTACCATGCAGCATATGGTACAGAGACTCACTAAATGACTTATCGATAGAAGTATTATTAAGGCACAGCCAGATACATCTGAAGAATACAGTCACTCTTTGTTATAAGATGTAGTTCTCTTCTTCAGACGGCCAATTGGAAATCAGACATGAGAGAGGCCTGTGGACATTCAAGCCCAGCACTTGAGGCATGCTATTAGGGTGGAGAGAGGGGGAATGTGGGAGAGATTAATTTAGAATGCTGAGATAATTTTTTGGTCTGTAAAGAAAATCAGGAATTGTAGGAATCAAATAAGGAGGAGTTGAAGTTAAGTCGAGATCTTTCTTATTACAACACAAGAGGTAATACAACCCATTGGGTCCATGCCAACTTTCAGCAGAGTAATTCCATCAGTCCCACTCCCCCCTCTCATTACCCTGGAGCCCTACAAATTGTTCTCTTTCACATGCCCATCAATTCCTCAATGATTCTTGTATCACTTTACACCAAGGGGCAACTTACAGCAGCCAGTTACCTCACAGGCATGTCCTTAGGAATTGAGAGGTAATTGGAGAAGCCAGAAAAAACCCTTGAGGTCATTGGGAGAAAATGCAAACTCCAAACAGCCATGAATAGATATATTCTAATGAAAAAGAAAAGATCCATTTAGGAGAACCACCACCCACTTCTAACTAAAAAAGTTAGTATTGAAGTTATGGACAGTGTCAAACTTAAAGAAAAAAGACTTTTAATTACACAGAGGTCAGAAGTTTGGTCAGAATATTTAAAAAGTGAAGAATGCTAAAAGATTAATAAGGAAGGAAAATTGGAATACAAGATGAAACAGGCCAGAAATATAAAAACAGATAGTAAAAGTTTCTATCAATATTTGATTTTTAAAAAATCTATATGTTAAAAATTACATATTTAGACTATTTTGAAAATAGTTAACAAAATGAGCTTTGGTCCTGTAGAATGCAAGTCTGGAGAATTCGTAATGGATAACTAATAATGGATTGATGAAGTAAGCAGATATTTTGCATGAGTCTTCACTGTGGAGATATAAGTCACATCCCAGAAATAGCTGCAGATTGAGAACAGGGAGGGAAGGAACCCAGGAAAAATGACAATTTCCAGGTAAGTGAAACTGAGCTATGAACTGACAAGTTTTTGGGGCTGATGACCTTCATGCTAAGGTCCTAAAAGTGACTAGTAAGACAATTAATGAATTGGTTTTAATTCTTCCAAAGTTTCCTAGATTTATGTAAGGTTCCATTAGATTGGAAAATAACAAATATTCAAAAAGAGATGGAGAAAGAAAATAAGAAACTACAAGCCACTTAGTTTAACTTCTGCCACTGGGAAAGCGTTAGTAGTCTTTATGGCAAGGCACATTGGAGAATATAAGGTAATCATTCAAGGCTGACAGATTCCCCTTTTCCAAAACAATGTTACTTCTTCAAAGGACTCCAATGAATTGATTGAACATGTTCAGTGGATAAAGGGGAATTAGTGGATTTCCTGAACACATTTTATAAGTTGCGGCATCAAAGGTTATCATGGAAAACAATGACTTATTGTGTGTGGGACATAACGTTTTGGCATGGCTAGAAGACTGACTGGCTAACAGGAAACAGAGAGTAGGCATAAATGGGTGTTTTTCTAGGTGGCATGTAACAAGTGGAATGCCACAGGGATTGGTACTGGGGCCTCGGGATGAAGGTATTGAAGATATGGTTGCTAAATTTGCTGATGAGACAAAGATAGGTAGGAAAGTAAGTTGCGTTTAGGACATAAGGTGGCAACTAAATGCTTAAGATGGTGAGCAAAGATTTGGCAAATGGAGAACTTAATGTGGGATATCTTGAAATTGTTCATTTTGTCAGGAAAAATAAAGAAGCATATTATCTAAATAGTGAGAAATTGTAAAGCTCTGAGATGCAGAGGGATCTGGGTGTTCTGGTGCATGACACAGAAGCCTAGTGTGCAGGTACGGCAAGTAATTAGGGTAGCTAACAGAATGTTATCATCTATTGCCAAGGGAACTAAATAAAACAGTAGGGTGGTTATGCTACAATTATCTGGGGCATTGGTGAAATAACATATGGAGTACTGTCTACAATACTGGATCCTTGTTTAAGGAGAGAAGTTAAAGTGTGACTGATATCTAGAATGGGAGGGATGTCATATGAGGAAAAAGTTGAACAGTCTAAGCTGAAGTTAGAAGAGTGAGAGGGGATTTGATCAAAACATAAGATCCTGAGGGAGGTGGAAGGAATGCTTATTTTTGTGGGACAATCTAGAACTAAAGATCGTTGTTTAAAAATATGATATTGTCCATTTAAGACAGAGATGAGGTAATTTTTTTCTCTGAGGGTCATCAGCCTTTGGAACTATCTTTTTCAAGGAGTAGTGGAAGAAGAGTTGTTGAATGTTTTTAAGATAGGAGATGAGTGCTTGATAAGTGAGGAGGTGAATGGGAATGTAGAGCTGAGGTTACATTAGATCAAGCAAAATCTTATTTAATAGTGGTGCAATTTTGAGGGTCTGAGTGGCTTCTCCAGCTCCTATTTTTTTTATATCTTATTGCAGCCTTTTCAGTTAGGAGGTGAGAATAATTTAGAGGGAAATTCTGCCACTAATGCAGATTAGGGAAGCTAATTGTCCATTAGCTAATTAACTAATTCTCTATTTTGATAGCCAGTGACTCCTAATGAAAGTTAAACTGCACAAGAGTCCTAAACCTGAACCATTTCTGCAAAATGCTATTTTACTCCTCACCTTATTGTTGCTGAGATCAACTTTCCAAAGTTGCGGGCAGCATTCTAAATTTTCCAGTTCAGTAATCCCATTGTCTGCTAGGATCAGTATCTGGAGATTGATACAGCAACTGAGTCCATCAATTATACCTGGAATGGAACAATATACAAAGTGACTCAATTCAGCTAAATCCACATTAGAATAAGGGTATTTGTAAGAGAGGAAAGCTCCTAGTCGATAAGGACATATTATTTGCCCCATTTGTTCAGGAGGATGTATCAAATGCTAAAGAGTGGACATTTCTACATTTTGAACCATATGAATTTGAGGTTTTCCCATGTACAGTTAAATGGATGCAACTGAAACAGCACTCAAGGAGCTTGTCACAATCCAACACAAAACTGTCTATTTGATTATCCACCACCATGCACCCCTTTCAACACAGTACACTACAGTTGCTGTGTCTGCTTAACCACCAAACACATTGTGGCAATTCTCATTCTCAAAGCCTCCACCCTTCAGAGCACAAGGGCAGGAAGAGATGAGAAACCCAATCACTTCAAATTACCTTCTGAGATGCACACTGCACCATCTTGTATGTACCCTGCCATTCCTTCATTACCACTGATGTAATTACTGCAAATCCCTATTCAACAGTGTTGTGGGAGTACCTGGAGTAGTTTAAGAATGCAGCTCACTACTAATTTCCTAGGGGCAACCAGGACTGTGTGGTAAGTGCCGATCTTGACAGTAATGTTGATATACCAAGAATTAATTTTAAAATTCAGAGTAAATCCACTTCCACATATATATACCTCTTAAGTGTCATTAATATTAATTATATTATATGCCTCACTTTCACATTTCAGTTTAGTTTCAATCTCCTTTTATCCCTAGAACCAAATTTACTTGATACTTGATGTATGTCTATTCCGATTCATAGCTGCTGTTCAGTGGTCGGTAATACACATTAAT
>JARFYF010000063.1:22581394-22596732 GCA_030265395.1 Rhina ancylostomus | reverse complement strand
AGAGACTCTTAGATAGACACATGAATGATAGAAAAATAGGGGGCTATGTGGAGGGAAGGGTTAGATAGATCTTAGAGGAGGATAAAATGTCGGCACAACATGTGGGCCAAAGAGCCTGTACTATGCTGTAGTGTTTTATTTTCTATGACTGACTTCAGAATGTAATCTATGCACACAATTCTCTCCTTCAACACATTCAGTCAACAAAATTAGTGAAAGTTCTGGTATGAAAATCATCAACACTTTGGAAATATGTTTAATGATGAAGTAAAATGTCAAAGAAAATTTTCAGAAAAGAAAGATTAAACTTACTAATGTGGTTTCTAGATATATCAAGATACTTGGTGGATTTCAGCGGTTTTTCAGATGACGATTTCAACAGCTGTTAAAATATAAAATGGTTTACACTGTAAATCAGAATATATGAGAAACTCTGTTTTTGTTACCTTGGTAGATGTCAATGAAGCCCTTCAAGCTTTCTAACCAATGCGAAGTGTTGGGTATTGTCAGAGGGGAGTGAAAGTTATCGACAGCAATTTCTCCTAATAGATAGGAGGCCATTTGAAAAAGTGTTTGTTATGCAAAATGGGGGTAAAATTGCTGCTGGGTATAGATTGGGAACTAAATCTGGAATCTTCTTTAGCTCCATGCTTCAGCTTCCCAGGGAGGCAACAGTTTCATTGTTAAATTAGTTGGATAGAGACATTGTTGACATGAGAAACTCGAGGGATAGGGATTGTAAAGAATGCATTCATTTTCCTGCTATCAGCTGAGTAATTTTATTCCAAACTACTGATTCACCACAACAAACATCCCAGAGATAATTTTATATATAGATGAAACTTATTCCAAAATGTAGCCAGTACAAAGCACCACCTCAGTTGTACATAGTCTGTGCACTGAAAAGTTGGAGGAGTTAAGCCGGGACGCACCAAAATGAAATTGTCGGTTCTGTTAAACAAGGTTTACTAAGTTTCCACATAAAATATTATTACCCTCAATCTTAGACAAGCACATAGCAGGAAGATGATTGGCTGCACAAGCAATGAAAAGTATTCTGATGCTTGCCTTCACCCACTGAGACCACGACAGATATCAGGCTGCTTCAAGCCTTCTAACCAACTTGGACCAACAGGTGAGTTAAGTGATTTGACAGCTGTAGCTCCTAATAAATATATCTGAGAGTCCCAAAATGGGAAAATAATTGCAGTATCACAGGCTGGGAAGTGAAGCTGATTTGCATGGTTCAGCTTCCTGCTGTAATTATTGTGCATAGAAGATGTTTATGGAGAATAACCAGGAAATAGTTTGACTCTTTGCAAACATATGGCAGTAAGCTTCAAAGTAGGCAGTCAATTCCAAACAAGAAATAAGTTAAATATTTTGTGAAAAGCATCTGGGCTTGGGTCATATGGCTGGATGTCTGTGTATTAATTGTGCTGCCTGCTTTAAAAACAGAAAGAATTTATGTCCTTAGAATCGCAAAATGGTTTAATAGCCAATGAGTGCAATGTCTATTGTTTTAGAAACAAACAGGACAGTCAAGTTGAGCAGAGTCATGTAACACAAACACCATTAAGATGTTGAGATGCTCTATTTTGGGAGATAGAAATCATACACACATGGGGGCCATTTAGCCCACTGTGTTCATGTTGGAACAACCCCCCCTTTCCCAATGTGAGCTGCAGTCCACCAGACGCAAGTCACAATTGAAAATCAAAAGAAAAACTGCAGATGCTGGAAATCTGAAACAAAAACAGAAAATGCTGGAAAACCTCAGCAGGTAAGGCAGCATCCGTGGAAAGAGAAACAGTCAACGGTCTGTGCCTTCTGTCAGAAAGAGCAAAGTTCTGATGAAAGGTGGCAGTTCTGAAACATTGACTGTTTCTCTTTCCACGGATACTGCCTGACCAGCTGAGTTCTTACAGCATTTTCTGTTTTTGTTTTAGATCACAAATGGTCTTGCACCCACACAGGAACATGCAATTCATTTCTAAAAAAATCTTCAGCCACTGGATTGAGTAAATCTCCTTGTGGAAACTGTTCTCAAAGTGAGAAAGACAGCAATTGGGGGGAAAAGCTGAAGCTTTAGCATAACAGAAATAGTGATGTTTCCAGCAATACAGATCACCATCCATATCCCAACACACCATTTCAGAATCACTAATGTACAACATCTTGATTCATTGACTGAAGGAATTCAACAAAGAAAAGTCAGTTCTCCACCTTCACCCGAGGCATAAAAATTGAAGAAAGGCAGAAACAAAGGATTGAAGGAGACCAGGAAGTGCACTGATGTGCAGTGTTTTGGAAAATGGAACAATGCAGAAAAGCATAATTTTCTTCTGCAGCCAAGTCTTGGAGTGATTCATAAACCCCTTCACTGACATGAGGATACCAAGAGAAATGCCAAATTTTGACTCACCTGTGTCGTAATCTTCATGCTCCACTATATGTCCAGGTCTGATATAAATAAATTTCCTTAGGCTATAGAGCTGGAAGAACTGATCCTCCAGACTTGTTGTTGAAGATACAGAATGTTGGCGTTGTCCAGTTAGCAAGTAAAGCCTCTATAGCTAAGAAAGCATTAAACATGAAAAGTCTCTCCGTGGAAGCAAACCTGAAGACGGTATCTAAATGAGTCAAAATACAAAGTAATCAGATTATCCTAAATTTATTCTTCCAGCTGTCAAGTTTAGCAAATAAATATCTAGAACTAATGTTTTTCAGAAGATGAGAAAACATGTAATGGTAGTTGTTTCAATTAAAGAAGTGTCACTTCTTTGTATTGTTTAATGACAATGTTCAGATTGCTATAATTGCTCCATAGTGTAAGATGGTGAGCTTGTTCACGTCCTGCATTATTGCACATCTGACTTTCTGATACAGGTGTTAAGAAGCCTAACATTTGATTGGTTACTTATGCAGTTTGAATCCTTTCATACTTTACACCATGCTGCCTATATTTCCCTTCTTCCACACAATATTTGTGGAACCTTCATTAATCTCTATAGGTAGAGAAACAGGGTTAATGTTTCATGCCGATGACATCTCATGAAAGTGCAGATATGTGAAATGTTAACTCTGCTTTACCCTTCGCAGATGCTGCCTGACCTGCTGAGAGGTTTTATTTCAGATCTTCATCATTTATCTTTGTGTCCGAGCATTTCTCTATGTAATGATGGTTCAATCAAACAGCAAGGGAGGTTAACAAACTAAAAATGAGAAACTTTATTACTATATCCCCAGCAGGTAGATAATGTTGATGCAATTCAGATTCAAGCACTGGGAACACCTGACAGTTTTATGCACTGCACAGAACATTCACCTTCAATTTACTTCACAATAGGCCACACCTTTTCCAATAATTCACTGTGACTACCGATTCCACTTTGTGATCACTTTTAAGACAATTTTCCAGAGTATTTCATCCATACCACAGAATATGGCTTAAGAAACAATGCTCCCTGTCACCATAATTCACCATCCCACACCAACTCTGACCTATCTGGCTGTTAGCTCCTACACTATTCCAACAAGGCCTAACATAAGCTTGAGGAACTGTGCCTCATCTCCCCTTTGGGCACAATGCAGTGTAAGAGACAATATCAACTTCAAGAATTTCAGGCATCTTACTTTTCCTGTTCATATCAGGACTGGTCGGTTCTGCTGTAAGGTTATCCTTCTGTAACATTAACTCAACTTTTCTCTCTCCTTAAGCACTGCCTGATCTGTTGGGCATTTCAGACGTTTGTTTAGCTTCTGGTTTCAGGACTCAGTTGTGTGTGTGTCTGTGTATGGGACAGAAACCTATTGCTAAAGCAACGCAAGCTTCCCCATTGCCACCTTAACCATCAAAAGATTATAATTAGGAAACATCAGTTCTTTGGCCCTGAGTATACCTTGTGATTGTTTTTGTTGTTGGAGCTGCAATTTGTCTTCTATACAAAGAGTGTCCTCCAATAGCTAACAAGGACAAGGCATTCTGAAAAAAGATTATACAATGTATTATTGCAACACTGAAGATAAAATTGCTACCTTTTACTCAGATGATTACTGAATTTATTGACCCTCAGGAACTTGCGGTCTCTTTTGTCCGATGAGTTATGAATATAAGAAGTAAACTGATCAGTTGTAGGTCAGTTACGCAGAATGGACAGCAATGGAAATCAGGTATTCAGCCCAAGTGGTTCATGCTAGGCTCAACATGAACCTCCTTTCCCCAGTCTTCATTTAATTTCTATTGATTCCTGTCACGTATTCTCTGAAATTCATCAGTTGGAACCCTAGTATTCCATTTCCACGGCGACCATAATTGTTTAGTCATGTAGCAGAGCAAAGCACTGTTAGTGACATCATAGAATTACATTAATTCCATCTAGGTAGTACCATCATTCACTGTCCATGTCCCAAATGAGAGGGAGAACCAATATTCAAGAGTGCTGGCTAGACTTATGACAGAATTTCATTTGGTTTCTATCTCTGTCCTATCTCTTGGGTTAGAAATAGATGTACATAACTCAGAAAAAATTGTTAATGTGCTATGAAAAATGTGTTAACTTTAAGTGGATTAATTTTGCTCACATTTCTGGATATCTTAGTACCTGTCAGTAAAATTGTCCCCTTTTCTCAGCAGGTTTCTGCTAGGACATCTTTTTGATGAGAAACTTCAACAAACGACATCAACGGTAGAGCAACACCCAAATTTTGTCAAATGTATTGGTCTGAGAAACCTTAATCTTTCTTCACTCACAAACTAATCAGCACTTACTAAGCTGATTGCTCAGAAACAACATTACTTAAAAGGGCCAAACACTCATAACCAGACTGCTGCACACCACTTCACACCCTCACCCTGCACACTGCTTAGACTCACTGACACCTTCCTGCATCAACAAGCATTGATTTGTAAACAGAACTAACTCACGGGGGATTTGTTTAGACCTAACACTCCTCTTGATTGTTGGTAAGGAACTGCACTTCAGGGACCATGTCAGCCCTGGACCCAGCCCAACCAAACAGGCATTGCTCCATCTCCCCTTCCTTCAAAAGAATATGATCGGAATTCCATGAGTGTTGCCCACTCTTCTACTCTCTCAGATTTATCTGAAATATATGTACTTCCGAGGTCTTGAACATTTTAACCTTCTAAATGGTAATAGGATGAACAGAAAGAGAAGCAGGAAAAATACTTTCAGTAATAGTGTAAAGTGCTACAAAGCTTTTTTAAATGGATCTGCAAATTGCACACTTCAGTGGCTCTGCACACAAAGGTAGATGGATGACTGCAACACTGGGAAAGTGCATATACATTCAAATGTCATTGAGGGCAAGGCTAATTTTAAAACAGTTATTGATAAACTGGCAAGCTCCTCCCACATCAAACCAAACAGAAAATTAGGCGAGACAATAAATTGACAGAAACCTGGCACGACTCATCTCCACTGATCAGTTCTGCTCAGTGTACACCCATTAATAATCAGAAAATCCACAAGATCCTTGACCAGACCATAAGCAAGGCTGAATATCTGACTGCAGGCAGATGCTGCGTGTTATATTGACCTCATTTTGGAGAGCTTTACATTAGAAAGAAATGGTGTAAGGGACAACGTTATATCCTGCTGAGGAGTGAGATGACAAATTTCCCAATGGCCAGTTAGGCGCTCAGAAATGTGTGCCAAATTGATCTACTCTGGGTTAACTAGACTTGATTTTCAACAATTGTAGAGTTAGATGAAAAAGTTTGTAGTCCCAAATTTACTAAGAATGGCACTGCCATCTGCAGATAGTAAATCAGTAATGCAGGTACAAATATCTTCCTCCCCAGGATTATAAATTGCTATCTCTTTCCAGCCACCAGGTGGCAATAACTTCATCTCTACATCTGTAAAACACTTTTCTCAAAGTTAACCCATTCCTTCTCCAACTCCCCTCTCTATTTAAATATTGCTCCACACCAATTTCCATGCTATGAATTTTATCCCATATCTGCTCACAATAAAGATCTTTTAAGCAACACAAAAAGAAACTATTTAGCCCATGTCAGTTCCAGGGAAGCAATTCCACTGGTCCTACTCCCCCTTCCTTTTTCCTGTATCCCAGGAACATTCTCTCATATTTAATTCTCCTTCAATTCTCCCTGCCATTAAGGAGACGAAGGAGTCATTTACAGAAGCCAATTAACCTACCAGCATATCTTTGGGATGTGGGAGGAAACCAGATTACCCAGAGGAAATGCACGTGGTCACAGAGTGAACATGCAAACTCCACACAGGTTTGAACCCAGATCCCTAGAGTTGTGAGGCAGCAGCACTAACCTCTGCACACCATCTCATCCAACAAACTACAATAGTAATTTACATCAATTCAAGCTCCTGGAAGCACTGAACTTATCCTATTGAACCANNNCAGCAAGATCACTCTAGGACAATAATCAATTGGGTCATTATTCCATAACTTTTCCACTCTAAAGAGGAGAGTATTCCTTGGAAATATTTTCAATACATGTTTTCACACACACACATATATTGACGCATAGGAACAGTGCTATAGTTGGCATTGAATAACGTGGGTGACGTTCCACAACACATCAGCACCCGCAGGAAACAATCTGAGAGGAAGTCTTGTTTATTACGAGGTCCCATGACAGGAATGTAATAACAGTTGAGATTATCATTTCCCTGCCTACAAACTCTCAATCAAGCAAGGAGGAAATTGATGCTCTGATAAACGACCAAAAATGAGTGTGCAATAGACAATGAAATCATTTGTGTGTACAAAGTAGTGCCCTTCCCCCACCTTCCTGTAAAGTGTGGAGTAATACAAAATGATGGCATGAAACAGCATGACCATCTGGCTAGCACAAGTTGTGCTTTATTTTAATTCTACATAAAATATGAGCACCGACCTTTCAAGATTCAGAACAGAGGAAATGCTCTGTAAAAATAAGATAGATTAAAATACAGGTTATTGTGGGGCTCCTCAAATTTGCTTGCAGCCACTTGATTTAAAGTACAGAAATGTAAATGCTACATGACTAGGACGTTATGTCAAAGTCAATTGCAGATTACTCACAGTCGCATTTTGAAACTGATGAACAGAAAACTGTCTGGATTTTTTTTTAGATTCAATTATCCAGAAATTCAATAAAACCCCTTTCACAACTCTAAACAGGTACCCGTGCATCTGACAGGAAATGTTTAATAAACCACAAGGAAGTGTGGCATCTGATATATAGTTGTTGCATTCTCATTTGAGTTTGGTGATTAACTTGTGAATGTCCTTTGGCCTGCTTTCTGACTCTGGATTTTGCCTGCTGAGCTGATCTCACAACATTTTGACTACCTTATGAACAGCTTGACAGCACTCACAGGGTTGGGTCCCATAGATTGCCACTGGGGTTAGAGGAGGAGAGCTGCAAGAGGGTAGAGGGAGTGAAGGTCTCTAAGGAGGAGGGCATAATCTCAGGATACACTTCTCTCTCTGAAGATCTTGAGGGGCAACAGGTCAGGTATCTTTGCTTCCCTGAGGACGTTGTTAAACCATGTTCCATGTCATCTATAAATAGAGCCTCGTGTCTAGGAATGGACAGCATTGCCCATACTGTCAGGCAAATGCAGTCAAAAATTTAAGCTATGGACTACTCCTAGGCTGTAACAGATAACACGAGGAGCATTTTACCAGTTATGAGCCCACCACTATATTAGGGAGGTTACCAAGGCTCTCAACACCAGAAAGAACAACATCTCTTCAGGTCAGAACAAAAGTGGTATTGGTAATATTATTGTCACTTGTACCAAGATACAGCGAAAAACTTGTCTTGCATACTGTTTATACAGATCAATTCATTACACAGTGCATTGAGGTAGTACAGGGTAAAAATAGTAATAGAATATAGAGTAAAGTGTCACAACTACAGGGAACTGCTGTGCCAGTAGACAATAAGGTGCAAGGTCAAACAAGGATGAGTGAGTACAAAACTTTCCATACATTCTTGGCTTCCCCTGAATAAAAGGTGGTATCAGTCACATACATTAAACCTTGCGAGCTCTCCATCAGCAGTCTGGAGTCTTTCTCAATGCAGTAGGGAATTTACTCCCAGGCAGCCTGTCAGAGGCCTGAGCCTGACTTCCTGGCAATGATCGTAACGCATGTAACTTGCACCACTCCATTCTGCCACCATTGAACAATCATTGAAGCATGCATAGACTGGTAGATGATCTCTGAAAGGCTTTTGCAGGCCACGACCTCTTGCTTTACACCCAGGTTGCCTCCTTAGTCTTTTTCTTGTTATCCACTTGCTCTTAGTTTTATACATTATGACTTGCCTACATATGTGTTCTTGCATCTCCCACTGTTTGAAGGCCCTCCATGCATATGGCCTCATTTGAAGAAACTTCTTTGATTTCCTCCCTTTTTATTGCAGTAATGGACTCCTTGATTAATATTGCAAGGCCACTTTTCTCATTTATATTCCCCTCCTGAAGACTTCATACGCTGGAATATGAAGTTGCCAGTTCTGCCTATTTTTTTAATGTGTCTGTGATAGCAACAATGTCATACTGCCAGATCCACAAAACAACACTCTCAGTTCATCTGCCTTATTTGTCAGACTCCTTGCATTAAAATAGAGGCAATCCAGCCTTGCGTTCCTCACTTGTCCCTTGTCAAGTCTACCTACACTCTCCCTACTGAACTAACTTTGTTTTCCTGCAATATTTGATCTTTCTCAGCCCTGATTGTCCTCCACCATGTTCCATTCCCCAGAAAAATTTGTTTAAATGCTTCCCAACAGCATTAGCAACTTCCAGCCTCGCAAGGATATTAGACACATTTTGGTTCAGGTGCAACCTGTACAGGTCCCAGCTTTTCCAGAAACTGTCCCAGTGATCCAAAAATTTAAACCTGTCCCTCCTGCACCAGCTTCTCAGCCACACATTCATCTGACTCATCCTCCCATTACCACACTTGCTGGCACACGGCACCAGAAGAGCCTGAGGGAGCAACTTTAAAGCACCTGCTATTTAATCTGTTATCTAGTACCCTTAATTCAAGTTCTAGGACCTTATCCCTCTTTTAAGCTGTTTGTGGCTTTCCTTTTTTGGATCCCAGTGGCAACTTTCTGGGCTTAAAACGTTCCCCTCTACTTTCAAGAGGAAGCACAAAACAAAACTCTGACTGATTCTTCTGTGGTTTTACTCTAACAGAGTGTATACAAAATTAATGTTTAATTTTTGTAGAATCCAGGACAACTCAGGAATGGTGGCAACCCTGTTCCTTGAGAATGCCAATTCTTTATTCACAAAACCGTGAAATAAAATTATCCAAGTCCAAAATTCCTCTTTGCCAGAATAAAAATTGGATGGGCGACAGGAATCCTTGTTCTCTATCACTCATTATAGATGCAGGTACGGTGACATTCTTTAAGTCGCCCTCTCTCCATCTCACATTCCCTGCCACCTCAGCCTACAGAGGATAAAGGTTCAGCCTTTCATGTTGGTGGAAACACCAACTTAATTTATTCAGTGTAAATTAAGAAAGAGCTGTCACCTCTCTTTCCGGTTGTGTCTGTACTCTTTTCACAACCTTTAACATCTTTGTTTTTCTATAGCAATGAATAATTAAAGTCAGGATGCTGCACCCTGTCAGGCATGCAAATGACAACTGAATCGTTTCTGCAATGTGACACCGAAATCAGTCCTTCCTCAGTAGACAGCTCAGTTCTGTGGCGTGATACTTTTTGTTGGCCCTTTCCACTTATTTCTGGATGTGGCAAGGCCTTCTGGATTACCCATTCTTCAATAAGAAAGCTCCTAGCCACCTTGGCCAAGTGCCTTTTATCCAGACAAGAACCTGGATGGTGAAAATTGCCAGTGTTGGTTTGGATCACAACTGATATCAATCCAGTTTACGGCATAAATGCACGCAGGTCCTGCGTCTTCAACAAAGGGTCCCAGGAAGGGAAATTCTTTAGATGAACTGATGTTCAATTGATACCTATAGCCTAATTTTGCATTAAGGAAGGACCTCCTGGCTCCAATATTAATTAAAAAGATTGTTCTGAGCCAAGGCTAAATGCAGTGAGTCAGATATTCTGGCTTAATCCTGATTAATTTCCTCTGACACCATTGGCTGATGCGATGTGCTTTTGAATATCTCATTTAAAAGAACCATTGGAAAAATGGAGTATAGAGGGTTCAGGAGGCATTTACCATAGATTCACAAGGACCAAGAGCAGAACTATATTCAACAATATTTTCCTTGAATTATTGTCAAGACTGAGATATAGACAGAAACAGAGGCACAGATATTTGTTACCAAGGAGGCATGGTTAAAGGTGGCTGTAAAGGGGGTAATAGGATTGCTGCAGAGTAGCAAGTGGTTAACAGCCTATTTCAGAAAAGCGAGTACATTTTGCTGATTGCCCTGTACCCTGCAGTGTACGAACCAACCCTCTCTCACAGTCTTGCTAAGTTTATGCCATCACATTGCATCATCACACCCACACAAGTTTCTGCACTTGCCTTCACTTTGTGTGCTTCTTCACCTCCCCCGTATCTCTTCACCAACAGCATTCACATCATAACATCCCCATACGATGTAATGTGTTGGGCAATAGTTACCGCCCAGCACTTGTAGAAGAGAGCCCAACCCTCAGGGAAGAGGGAGATGGATGGAGGTAAGCTGTCACAAAATTGTGCAGTTAGCTTGCAGAAGAAGCAGCCATGGAGATAAGTGACACCTTTTTGTTGCTGTGAGTCAGAGATGAGGAGACTAGTAATCTACAGATGGCTGGCAATAGAATTAAAAATATCTGTGACACACGCTGACTCTTTCATCAATGACTGAACTATGAGAAAATGGATTACCAGGATTATTACTTTACCACAGCTAAATCATAGCCCTTTATTGAGGCAATCAAAGCGTTCACACAGAATTATACCTTGTGGACATGTACATTGTCATTTCCTCAGTTGACCCGATTCTCTCAGAGAGTGCGCTGTCACAAGACCTGCAGTTGGCACCAGCACTCATGTATTGTTGGTTCCAGTGAATGTTTTGGTGATCCTCCCCCAACAAGTGAATGCGAGCAAAATAAAGGCTGTGGAGAATCTGCAGCAGGGGAGGTGGGCAGTACAATCCTCTCCAACCTTTGGTCGGACATGAATAAGAAACAGAATGCAAAGTACTGACAGGCTAACACAGACACTCCACAACTGTGGTGAAGATGGAGGAGTCCAACCCCATCCCTGGTTTATTGTGGATAATTGGATGAATGCCTGCCATTGAGAGGGTGGTTGCCTCCATGGAGCTTCAAGCACAACTTTCAGATTAATCTACATGGGTCATGACTACAGCTGGGCAGGAAATGTCTGCCACATTAAATAGAATGGCAGATATCTTGTCTGCAGTTTGCAAAGCTGCTCAGCATTAGGGTGGATGGAATTGTGTGGCACTGGTCCAAAAAAGACAGGATGGCGAAGAAGACGTGAAAGGGGTATACCCAATGTTTACATTTCTCACTTCTTCATAAGTACACAGCACGCTGCCCCAGCTGTTGAGAACTAAGGCTGCTTCTGCACAGATGTAGTTAAGGTAGTCTTTAGCACAACACACATGGTCTCCAAGACACCAAGTGAAGGCCAAAAGCATTTCAGCAGTCAAGGTACTGGCCAATGCTGTGGAACAAGCAGGAGTGTGTTAAACCAATTGTAATTCACCAAGGCTATGTAAATAACTGTTGAGAAAACATTACATCACAAGATTTCATTTCTTTGCAATGCCGCATAAAATGTTAATGACAGCACTCGTTCTACATCATAGATCCCAAGTGCCAACTCATTCCTTCACATACATTACAGGACTCATTGGGTGTATTTGCAATGGATATGTGTGGGTGAAGCACTGAAAATGAAAGCAAGAGGATTTTAATTCATTTTCCTGAGTTACTCTTTTCAAAATGAAGCCAACTGGGGATGGATGGTAACAATGTGAACTTTTGCTCTGGCAAGGAGTGCACATTTTCGTATTGCTCATCATCCTTCTCCTCCTCTCCAATATTCTCTTCAGTTGCTTGATCATTAACTTTTATCACCCACCACCTCAAGTCCTCACCACTGTGCAGTGTACTGTGGTGGTGGTGGTGGTGGTAGAAAGAGCGAATCAAATGCTGATAGAAGACTGGTGTGCAAGGAGGTGGAAGTTATGCTGCAGTTATATAAAGGCTTGGATAGGCTACAAAAGTACATCCAGGCACCAGTTAGGATGAGCTCAAGGGGGAAGTACTTCCAATCCTCGTCTGCTGGTGGCAACTGAAAAGGATTCAGGGCAGAATCAAGCTCATCTGTTATCTCCTCTGTATCTACCTCCACAGCAACTTGATGCTAAAGAATTAGAGAACACATCACCTGTGGATCTGTCCTTCAGCAATCACAGCATCTTCATATCTTTTTGCTTAATATGAAATTCAAAGAAAGTGACCATTCATTGGAAAGAAAAATGCAGGTTTCTGGACTTTCCCCAACATTTAGGAACTTACAGGGAGGGCAGTGTTGCCTTGGTAAAAGAGACTTTCTTGGAATTCACCATCTCCTAAAATGAAGAAAAGGGAAAATGACACTGTTGCTAATGAGACTGTCAATCACCAATCACACCTGACATTATAAATGTATTATATTTAATACATTTTAATTTAACAACACGATGATGCAAATACGCATCTGCTGCAGTCCACTAATACAATGATAAAAGACTGCTTTAGACAGTTCAGTGTAGTGCAACTCAAGCAAAAAAAAGTATGCTTATCAGCAATTCATTGCACCTGCCATCTTACACACAGCTACATTCATAGGCAGACCATATACAGAATGCTGTTCCAGCACAAAACTAATTTATGTGCAATTTTATGTAAATAAGCCTAAATACCATCTCAGATTGTTACTGAATGAGGGATTTTCAACAGAACAATCACAGCTTTAGTGCATTGATTGGAAAGCTACACAATAAATAAACACAGCATTTATGAGTTGAATATCCCTGTTATTAAATTGAAACAGGTAGCCGATTTTCACCTTGTCTTCCCATTGAATGATTAAACCAGTTGAACTTAACAGTGAAACCAGAAAAAAAAGTTATATGTACTTTAAGGGAAATTGCTGTTTATTTTTTAGTTCCTAACAATGCAAATTCTAGGAGCTATTGATTTCTTCATTAAAATCTCAATTAAATGAGGAAACTTAATTGCTGATTTGAGCTTGATCTCATCTCAGTCTCATGGGTGGTGGTTGCAGGAGCCTTGTGCGAGATATCATTAAGGCAGCTTCACATTAGTTCCAATTATGAGCAAAAGTCACAGCAGAACAAATTTTGCACTGATTGTCTCACTTCCTAGGGATGACATAAGAAAACAGGAGCAGGAGTAGGCCACCTGGCCTCTCAAGCCTACCCCACCACTCAGTATGATGATGATTGATCTGCCCCAGGCCTCAAGCTCCTCTTCTGTGTCAATTCCCCATGACCTTCCATCCCCGTGGGAAATGTCTCACTTCGCACAGAAAGGAAAGTGCTATTTTCAGAGGTAGCAACTTTAGATTCTTAACAGGAAATTTGGAAGGCGAACTTCTACTCAATTTCAAATTATCAGCATTAAAATCAAGTTTTGACCCCCTGTTTTCTGAGGGATATTACAGCTGGCAGCTGTTGTCATCAACCAATCTGTTAAACTGACTTCTTCAGTTTGAGCATTTATTACCCCAGTGTGAAATCTCATTGGTTTTGTGGAAGATTGCATTTAATCCATTTGGTATCCCTGGTACTCTTGATGCTAAGGGCTGATAGATGAAGAATTGCAATTGCAGTGGAAGCTCTTCAAGATAAAATTTGTGGCAACCAAGAAACAATGAATGTGAAAACCTGCATTTATTTCTTTCAGTGTTGACAATGTACCACGGAGCTAGTTATAGCTGCAGCAAGATCCAACAAAGAGAGTGCCTACATTATACCAAAAGGACATTGATAGCCATCAGCTAAACAACAAATGTCCAATATGGAAGCACTGGGTTGTTTTGAGTGCAAATCCATGGTGTAAATGGAAGTTCCACTCCACTGCAAGAGTCTCCAGAAGAATCCTGGGGCTGATGGGTTTAATAGTCTTCCGTCCACAAGGTACCTCAGTCGAAGTTTCACATGAAAATTTCACATAAAGAATGCTCAGCCCATCCAGAAAAACATGGATTCTAGGTGCTCTTTATATTTGCTGACGCAATCACATCAAGGAAAGCAGCTTAAAAATGTCCTTCATGTTCGATGGATGAAATGAGAAACAGAATACAAAAAGCACAGCAATCCTTGCATCAACCAGAAGGCAAGGTAAAAAGAGACTAGTCTGCCACAACCATAATCAATAAATTGTATGGAGCTGCTCTGCAGATCAATACCACTTTTCACTCCAGCACACCTAAGCTCAAACAGACAAAATCAAGGTGTATTGCTTTTCCCACAGATGCTGCTCGACCCGCTGAATTCCTCCAGCAGATTGTTAGTTGCTCCAGATTCCAGCACCTGTAGTCTTTTGTGTCTCCGAGCGTTTCACTGGTCAGTTCCACCTATTCCTCAGTAAAGTTTCTGCAAAACACCTTTGACCACATCAATCAGACAGTGATCTGCATGGAATGTCCTGTTTTCTGAGCAGACTGTCAAAGCATTTTGACAGAATGCCTCATCTCCAGAAGTCTCAAACAAGCAGGTCCACCCTTGAATGAATGACTGGTGGTGCGAAGAACCCTGTCAGGTCCTTCATGCTAGTCAGAGTCTCAACCCGTCCAAGGTGGCTGCAATGCAAGTGAGATGGTCATCAGAATCAGGTTTATTATCACTGAGTTAAATAATGTGAAATTTGTTGTTTTGCAGCAGTAGTACAGTGCAAAGATATTAAAATTTCTATAAATTACAAAATAAATAGTGCAAAGGAACAACGAGGTAGTGTTCATAGGTTCTCAGACCCTTCAGAAATTGGATGGTGGAGGGGAAGAAGCTGTTCCTAAATCATTGAATTGGAATTGGTTTATTATTGTCACTTTACTGAGGTACAGTGAGAAACTTGTCTTGCGTACTGTTCATGCAGATTAATTCATTACATCGTGCGTTGAGATAGTACAAGGGAAAACAATACAGAATGCAGAGTAAAGTGTCACAGCTACAGAGAAAGTGCAGTGCAGATAGACAATAAGGTGCAATGTCATAATGAGGTAGATTGCAAGGTCAAGAGTCCATCTTAACATACTGGGAATCATTCAATAGTCTAATAACAGCAGGATAGAAGCTGTCCTTGAGCCTTGAGT
>JARFYF010000063.1:22549858-22562340 GCA_030265395.1 Rhina ancylostomus | reverse complement strand
AAGGTTAGCCTGTGAGGAGAGATTGAGTCGCCTGGGACTATACTCACTAGAATTCAGAAGAATGAGAGGGGATCTTATAGAAACATACAAAATTATGAAAGGAATAAATAAGATAGAGGCAGCATGGTTGTTTCCACTGGTAGGTGAGACTAGAACTAGGGGACATAGCCTCAAGATTTGGAGAAGTAGATTTAGGATGGAGATGAGGAGAAACTGCTTTTCCCCAGAGATTAGTGAATCTGTGGAATTCTCTGCCCAAGGAAGCAGAAGAGGCTACCTCATCAAATATATTTAAGACACTGTTAGATAGATTTTTTTACATAGTAGGAGAATTAAGGATCATGGGGAAAAGGCAGGTAGGTGGAGCTGAATCCAAGGCCAGATCAGTTGTGATCTCATTGAATGGCGGAGGAGGCTCAATGGGCCAGATGGCCTACTCCTATTTCTAATGTTCTTAAACACACAACTTCTACCACCCAGACTTACAGGTGCCAGAGCTGCATGGGCGCATCACTTGTCTAAATTCTCTCCAAGTCATATAATGTCCCAATTTGGGCATATTTCACCATTGCTTTATTGCACTAGATCAATATCCTGGAACTTCTTACCTGGTGACATTCACTTTTGGAATGCATGAAGAAAGCCTACCACTTCCCAGGACAATTAGGAACAAGTGTTAAGTGCCTTTATCCTAAAGAGTAAGTTTAAAAGTTGTTGATGTCAGAGAATCATGCTAGATACATAGTGAAACAACGAAATTAAAAGAAGCTGAGCTGATGTGCATTAGTCTGATAGTAAACTATGTTATGCATTGTTAGGAAAACAATGCCTAAGAAAATCCTAAAATGCCACCATCACTTTGGGGGAGGCACTGAGTAAAGGACACGCAAGTCTTTCTCCACACACCCTGCCTTCCTTCCCCCCACCACCCACAGGGAGAGACAATAAAAGGGAAATCACCCCAGACCACCCTGGGACAGTTCCTGCACTTCTTCCAACAGCTATTTCAGGAGTAGCGAAAGCCTGAAAACACATTCAATCTGATTGCATGTTTGGGATCTGCAGGTTTGACATCAGGGACATGGCAAAGGTCAAGTAAATCTAGAAAGTGGGTGGGGGATGAAGTGACGGAAGTGCACACATTTTGTGCTTGTGGAATTGTCAACTAATATAGGTCACATTATATCAGAAAGCAGCTTTGTATGTTCAGATATAACTAATGTAACTATGGTAACCAAAGTAAAATAAAGAAACACTTAGATCAGATATATATTGCTTATCCCAATTAAAAATAGAATGTATTCATTTCTAGGAAAATGGCTTTTGCATGTGATCAACACTGACATATCAGTTATAGATCAAAGTGATGCATTTGGCTTTACAAGAAAATGAAACACGAGAATCCAACGTTGGAGTGCACCCCAAAGAATGCCAACTTGGAAATATGATGCTTTACAAAGTTGTGGACTAACTGGGGAAGTGTGGGTAATTTCAGGAAAACCCAAATGAGCCCATGCTAACAAGATTAACAATCTCATAGCCTAGAGTCATACAAGAGACAAGATATCTTTATTAGTCACATGTACATCAAAACACACAGTGAAATGCATCTTTTGCATAATAAGTGTTCTGGGGGCAGCCTGCAAGTGTCACCATGCTTCCAGCACCAACATAGCAGGCCCACAACTTCCTAACCTGTATGTCTTTGGAATGTGGGAGGAAACCAGAGCAAACCCACACAGACACGGGGAGAACATACAAACTCCTTACAGACAGCAGCTGGAATTAAACCCAGGCTGCTGGAATAGTGTTACGCTAACCGCTACACTACAGTCCCTGTCAAGGCAGATATGGATATCTGCAAGTGGAGAGAGATTTCTTTGCACTTAGGGTGAAACTCTGCTTGGTACTGACGCTCACCGAGCCATTCGTTAATGAGCTCAGGTCTTCCTGCAATACATAATTCAGACTGATGTCTATGCAATAATGTGCAACCCCTGCTCTGTCTGGATCCTAATTTTAAGTGATGATGTTAAACCATGACTGGCTCTTCAGAGGACGCAATAGATTCACTACTAATTAATGAAGAGCAGGGGATTTCTCTTAATGTCCTAGTCAACATTAACCAGTAAACATAGAAAAGCAGATTATCATTTATCTCTTTGCTTTTGTTGCCAGGGAGCAAGTTAATTATGCTGCAGCAGAAATGACATTTCAACATTTCTTTCACTGCTCTGATGCCCTAAAGCCATGAAAAGCATTATACAAATACAGGATCTGTCTTTCCTTCCTTTCAAATCTGTCAGTACTGAATTTCAAAGTCAGACAGAACTTGAGGTGGGAACAGAGTAAAGTTCTCATGAAAAAGTTCTTTCGTGCTGAGTACTTCTTCCTCCAAGCTTTGCATGTTCTCAGTGAATTCAGTTATCTCTCATCAAATTCCACAGTCGAACTTCAACAACAAATATTCACTCATTTCAAAAAAGCCATTCTTAATCATCGTAACAAATAATACAGAAACAGGCCCTTCAGCCCACCATGTCCACACTGACTCACTAGCATGAATCCCATTTACCAACACTTGGTCCATAGACTATTGCAGCAAAATTAGGGAACTACACTTGCCATTGTCTGTCAAAGTTACAAATATCAGGCACAGTTGTGTAGCGGTTAGCGTAACTCCGGTTTCCTCCCATGTTCCAAAGACATATGGGTTAGGAAATTGTGGGCATGCCACGTGGGCGCCGGATGTGTGGCGACACTTGCGGACTGTCCCCAGAATACTAAGCAAAAAGATGTATTTCACTGTTTCGATGTACATGTGATTAATAAATATATTTTATCTTGTCCTTAATCTTCTACTACTGGACCCTTCCTGGCTACTATAGGAAATAAAATGTCTTTCCCAGTTACCAGTGCATAACTGCATTCAACTGATCTTCAACATGCTTATTGTCTGACCATCCAGTACACCTTAAAGACCAAAGTGAGAGTCTTCTTACTTTAGTGATCGCATTTCCATCCGGGATACTAGAAGACAATCCAGCAGTTTGTGCGAACAGGAAGGGCATCATTCCAGCAACACCAAGTTCCTTCAAGGTCTTTGTCCTCTCCCTGATAAATGCAAGCCATATTATATCCCAAAAAAAATGAAAGTTTGAGAGTCTCTGTGTGGGGATTTTGCATATACAGATGCCAGGAGTTGAAAGTTAAGAGGAGACAAAAAAAGGACAAAGAAGTGTTGAAAGCAGATGTGTGGAATGTGACGAGGATAACGTCACAATAAAAAAAATGGTGTCAGTGGACGCTGTGAGGGCAACGTGCATTTTTAATAAGGGTAACTGGTGTTGCTTGATCTGATTCTGGGCACTGACAGATGCACTGATATTGAGGGAATTATTGAGAGTGTTGGGAGAGGGAGAAATGACTGGATAGCATTTGCTGTTGAAAGCTAGACAAACAAAGACCTGCATTGATCTATTATGTACTTGCCTGAACATGGACTTTATTTTTGACCAAGACCCAATGCTGGAGTTAGCACTCCCACAGGAGGCACTTTGTGGTCAAAAAAGCTCTTGGACATCCCCCTGACTGGGAACAAAATTTCCTCCCAGATCTGACCTCATTGAGCTGAAGCTTGAGGAGGCCTTAGCTAATGAGCTTGTCTGCAACTCCTGCTGAAGCTGTTCACCAGACCTTTCAGAGAAATTCCACAGAAGGGGTGACAAGCCCCCTCGAAGGTGTCACTAGAAATTGTATCCTAAAAGTGACAGGTTTCCTGGCGAGTCATCAGATCAGAGGAGAAAACAGATGGTGAAATTTTGAACTAAAATACCTTGGATCTTTTTTCAGTCAAAGCAAGTTAAGATTTTTAACCAATGCTGGAACATACTCGATGCAAACAGGCCTGAAGTTAAAATTGGAATCTGTGACACCTTACAGTATTGCTTAATGATGAAACTATTTTCCAAATAATGCCCTGATATGAAATGTCAGATCTTCCACTGAAGTAAGCAATTCATTAACAGAGAATAGGTTAGAACTGATGTAATGGTTAATAGATACTTACCACATAAATCACGTGTGGTGAAATCAAAAGGAATTCAACTTATGAGTTGAAGCCAGTGAAGGTATTAAAGTTGGAGTGTTGGAAAGTCCCCATAGATTAATACTGTCTGCCTCTCAAAGTTAATATCTTCACCTTCTTAGAGCATTAGATTTTTGGGGAATTTCCATCCCAGACTGCAAAATGATAGTCTCACATGTACAAGAGAGAGTTTTTGAAAGCTTATTGATTTTATCTTATTATTTTGGCAACTTACAGTAATGTGGTCTATTTTCTGTCATGTCATGCCTTAAGGAATTGCCATAAACATCACTTATCCAACAGTTATCCAGACCAATAAATAATCTCAACCCCACCTTATTTAATTCAATTATATTCAGTCTAAGGTTTTTCTAGCCTCTGCATGTTGCTTAAAATTTCCTAGATAGACAAAGGACTGCAGATGCTGGAATATAGATGAAAAACATGATGATGCTGGAGGAACTCAGCAGGCCAGACAGCATCCATGGAGAAAAGCAGGCCATCAATGTTTTGGGTCAGGACCCTCCTTCAAGACTGAAGATAGGAAAAGGGGAAGACCAATATATAGGAGGGAAAAGCAGAGCAGTGATAGGTGGTCAAAAGAGGGGAGGTGGGTGGGCACAAGGTGGTGATAGGTAGATACAGGTAAGAGATAGTGATAGGCAGGTGTGGGGGAGGAGGGGAGAGCAGATCCACTAGGGGATGGGTCAAAGGTAAGGAGTGAAAGGAAAAAGAAGGAGTAGAAAAAAGAGATAGGCTAGGAAAGGGATGAAAAGAAGAAGCATGGTTGGGGGAATGTAGGGAAGGGGTGTGGGGATTACTTAACATAGGAGAATTCAAAGTTCATGCCCTCCTCTCTCACCCCCACTGTTCTACTCAAGATACTTTTGCCTCCATTGGTACTTTGGTACCCTGCCTAGTTTCACTCTGCAATCTGGAAGGTGGAAGGCAGCAAAGTAATGCAATCTGTCAGTGTGGTCCTCGAGATATCCATTCAATAATATCTCATGGATGTCATTGACCATTCTTTATCATTTTTTCAATTACAATTAATGGATTCAGCCTAATTTGAAAAATATACTGCTGTCCAATTAAGACAAAGTAAAAACACTGGAAAACAAAATTAAAATTAATTTAAAAAATTCATTTAAATTTCCCAAAACTTACCATTCTCTCTTGTGGCTGTAATAAATGGAGTTGCTGAATTTGCCCCAGGTCTAATCTGGTGTTGGTCCAGCGGGCAGGTATCCCAGTAAAACAGTTGTAGAACAGCAGAAGGTTTGTGCATCACTGCTAGACTCCAATATCAGAGTGGACTTAATATGACAGCAGCGATCTGTTGTGAGGAAGTTTGGGACTTCCATGTTCACAATGGATACACCAAACCTTTCTCCATTATGGAGAGAGAACCAGCAATTTGTTATAGAACTAGAGGTTTCTATTCTGGAAAAACCAAAAAAAAAATTAAATTATCCTCTAAATTATCAAACACCATCCTCTTTCCTAATATTTTTGTCATTAGATTTGATACAGTGTTACCTTCAAGGCACAAATAGCACTCAAAACTACACTGACGAGTCAATACTATATATCCTCAGGTTAAAGAACCTCTCACAGCACTTTCCATTCCCAGAGATTAGGTGGGTTGGAAAAGTGAGGCTGGAGTAGTGGTCAAAGACTAAGGAGTGGATGAAAAACACTATGATGCTGGAGGAACTCAGCAGGCCAGGCAGCATCCATGGAGAAAAGCAGGCAGTCACTTGCTCTCCCTTTGTTTCATTAGGGAGTGGAATCACAAGTAAGGGACTGTAAAATAAGGAGGCTTTTGGGAAGGTAGTGAGGGCAGGAGTACTGTGGTGTGAGAGAAATGGGGAGTAGCAGGTGGGTTAAGTGAAATTCTACTTTAGCAAAGATACCTCAATGCTCTGTAAGTCAGGTGACAATTTTTGGACTGACATTAATGGGGTTTGCTTCTGGCCTAAAGTTAGTGCTCCATTTTTGAATTAAGAACTGTTAGTTGCATTGCTATTTTAGCCACAGAAACCGGCCTCAAGTTGTACAGCACAAAAGGGAACAATTGCCCGAGGCATTGGAGCGCAGTCAATTTGGTGCCTTGTGTATGTGCTGATTTGTTCCCGAGTCATCCAAACCTTTGCCAGAACCAGATGGAACTTTAATTATAATTGTTTTAGATGCATTGAGATTAGTCAAGACTAATGCGCACTCACTGCAACAATTGAATCATAGCCTTTCAGATACTGGCAGCGTTAAAACAACTCTGAATGTGCGCAATCTTCTTGATAATTGATTTTGTGAAGTACTGTCTTAGAGTTCTGAAGTGCAGCTGCACATTTCCTGTGGGCAAGATTTATGATATTTGCCACTTTGCATGCCCATCCCACTGTAACATACTGTTTCACATTTAAAAGTGGTTGTTGGAAATCTGAAGAAACGGAAACTGCCTGACCTGCTAAGTACTTCTGGTATTATCTCTGGGCAGATCACACTTTAGGCCAATGACCTTTCAATACTGAGAAAGGAGAAAGATCTCTATTTTATCCCCCTAATAGCTTGTTCAGTACATAGGATCAAGCTTATACTTCAGATTATCAGTTCTCTACTAGTTACAAGGATTCTTCTATATTATGCATATGCAGCAGAGGCTGTGGGGGCAGATACATTAGGGACATTTAAGAGAATCTTAGGTAGACACATGAATGATAGAGAAATGGAGGGCTATGTGGGAGGGAAGGGTTAGATAAATCTGAGAGCAGGATAAAATGTCGGCACAACATCGTGGGCCAAAGGGTCTGTACTGTTCTATGTAAAGCTTTTATAACCAAAAAAAAAATCACAAATACCGGAGGGAAGATTTTCACTGCAATTATCCATTGAAAAAGATAGAAATCAATAGCTGTTGATCCATTTGATAGTGCAAATATTCCCAGGCAGTTCTAACAAAATGCAAATCCCTTGCTTCATTAGTCATTCCATTCTACAATTTCTTGGCTCTCTGGATTGCTTGAATTATTGCAGTTATTTATGTGCGTAATAAATCAAATGGTGAAGTCATCGTGAATATATATGACATAAGCACCACTTATTGGTGTGCCTTGCTGTTAGACCAGAATAAAATGCACAGCTTTGTTTTGAAGTCCCATGGTGCTGTGAATATTGTTATTAGAATCAGGCAATCCAGTTTAGTACAAAGGTAGAACTCAAATACATTGCATTTGGTGAGAAGGTTATTTTGAAATACTGATTGCACTGGTAAAAACAGTCAAAGAACAAATTTGTCATAGCACTTCAGGGATGTTCATTATGGAACTTCGGAAAAAACTGCAAGGTAAAAGCTGCAGAAGTCCAGTATCAGATTTGTAAGTGCACTCATACAGATTGGGGCATCACTGACAAAGTCAATATATATATTGTTGGTCCCCAATTGCCTTTGAGAAGGTGGTGATGTAGTCATTTGGTGAAGTTACTCATAGTGTTGTTGGATGAGGTGTTACAAGATTCTGAAGTAAATAAAGGAATTCTTACTTATTTTCAAGTCAGGACAGTGTGCAACTTGGCAATAAACCTGCAGGTGGTGGTGTACCCATGCTCCTGCTACCTGTCATTTTGTGGGACTTTGGGTGGTGTCGTAGGAGCAGCTTAGATGAGTAACTGGAAAGCATTTTGTCGAAGAATGCACATTGCAGCCACTGTGCACCAGTAGTAGAGGAAATGAACATTTAGGTGGTGGATTTACTGGACATGCACTCATTCTGATCTAGTGTACTGCCTTTGGTACTCTTGATGCCTTTGGAGAGACTAGACACAGATTAGGTGATTGCTTTGCACAACACATCTGAAGCTATCCGTTACCTGTCATTTTAATTCTCCATCCCACTTTGACGTGTGTTGGCACCTTCTGCTGCTGCAACAAAGCTTATCATTAGCTCAAGGAACAGCATCTCATATTTTGATTAGTTATATTACAATTCAATTTGTGCTAGAATTGCAAAGTTCTAATGAAGCATCATCGTTCTACAATGTTAACTCAGTTTTTTCCTCTTCACAGATGCCAGCTGATTTGCTGAGAGTTTCCACCATCTGCACTTCACAAATTCAGTGTGTGTGTGTGTGTGTGTCCATCTCTTCTATCTTCATTTCCATTTTCATTAAATCTCCTCTGGACAGATTAGCTCTTAAAAAGCATTCACCACCCATCTCATTCAGTCTCCTTTGGTCTCCACCCTACCACAGACAACCCCTTTCCTCTTAACCCTTGGAATTTACTGAGCTTATGGTGTAAAGAAAGCCATTGACAGTGAAAATGATTGGGCCTAGGACATTGTCCTCAGGAACTCCTGCAGCGATGTGTTGGGGGGGTGGGATGATTGCTCTCTGACCACAACCATCATTCTATGTGAAGTGTATACTCCAACAACTGAAATGTTATTCCCTTGATATCCAATCGGCTTCTGATTTGCCAGGGCTACTTGATACCACAAATGCTTTCTTCACGTTAAGGCAGTCACCTCACTAGATGCAGCAGGAGCAGAGGTCTGATCCAATCAGTTGGTTGTGATATTCCTTACTGTGAAAAAGGGGGGAAAGACCAAGTTAACATTGCAGAATGATACTGCTTCATTGGAGCTGGGCATTTCTGACAAAGCCAGAAAGATTTAGAGGGGACCTGATAGGCAGAATTTTCCACCATACAGAGGGCAATGGGTATGTGGAAGGAGTTGCCAGAGGAATTGGTAGAGCCAGGTACAATTACAATGTTTAACAGACATTTCGACAGGTTCATGGATAGGAAAGGTTTAGAAAGATATGGGCCAAATGCAGGAAAACAAGACTAGCTCAGGAAGACACCTTGGTCAGCATGGATGAGTTGGGCTGAGAGGTCTGTTTTCGTGCTGTAGAAATCTATGACTCAAGTTTATTCTATTCAATGTTGTATAGCAGGCATAGAGTCCTGTGTCTCAACTTCAATAGTTTGGCAACTCATGCTTAAGTGCATTTAGTGCTGCTCCTGGTGTGCCTTTCTGCAGTCCTAATGTAACCAGGGCTAAACCCTAGGGCAAGTCTAATCAGAAAGCCAAAAAAAGGAAGACTGCTCATGGAGGAACGGGACTTGGCTGAGGCACTTTACATTGATGTAGGTTTGGAGTCACATTGAGTTACACAGCACAGAAACAGGCCCTTCAGCCCAACTCACCCATGCCAACCAAGGTGCCTTGCTGAACTAATCCCATTTGCCTGTGTTTGGCCCATATCCCTTTAAACTTTTCCTTTTCATGAGCCTGAGCAAATGTTTTTTTGAAAACATTGTAATTGTACCTGCCTCTACCACCTCCACCACCCTCTGTTTGAAAAAACTTGCCCTTCAGATTCCTTTAAATCTAAAGTTTTAGAATTAAATCCCTTTAGTTTTAGACTCCCCTACCCTGGGAAAGAGACTGACCATTTACCTCATCTGTGCCCTTCGTGATTTTATGAACTCCTATAAGATCACCTCTCAGCTTCCTTTGATCCAGGGAAAACTATCTGAGCCTATCCATGGAGGCCAGAACAGGCAAGGATGGCAGACTTCCTCCCCAAAAGGACATGAAAGTGCCATTGGTGCATTATCAGTTTATTGTCAGTCAGTCCCCACGACTGAAGGAGTTCAAGTACTACATATGCCAGAAAAAAGTGTAGTAGTTTGCAAGTCAAAACAAAGGACAGCAGATAAGAGCTCTGCTTTGAAAACAACATCAGCATAGAGAGAGAATGGGTTTCTCATGAGAGAAAAATGAGAAGCTGTTCAATGTTATGACTCTGCAGATGAAAATTTATACAACATCTGTGCGACAAACAGTAGTAATCCAAGTCAACAAGACTTGAAGGTCACAGTTCTGTGGACAGAAAGTCATCAGAGATGCAGATTAACACAGCTGCAGACTGCACCACCCAAGGAGTAATATACACGATCACCAGTTTAATTATCCACCCTTGATAAAAAGCTTGGACAATCTTAACTCAGAAGTTCTGAAAATCTTGGAAGAGATGAAATGCATGGTATGCTATGATGGTGAGAGTCTCAAGTTAACAACAATTAAACTGGGCTAAAGTAAACTTACAATTCTATTGGACAAAGATTGGCTTGCAAAATTGAAACCAGTTAGAATAATGTATTCAGCACTTATGTGGATGACATCAAGTTACAACATGGAAATTACTAAGCATGTAAACAAGAGTTAAAGCAGGGCAGTTCCATATTCTTTGCAGAGCCAAACAGAAGAGCTTGAGAAACTGGAAATGGATCTTCGGACAAGATAGCTCATAGCAAATTAGGCAACTCTGATAGTCATCCCACCCCAAGGCAGTACAATTCTGTGACAACTGCATTGCAACTTTAAAATCAAACAGCTAATGCTGAACAATATCCTCTCATTCTTATTTCCAGTGGTGTTAGATGGGAGTAAATGGCAAGGCTGCAGTGACCAGCTGTGGAAAGCTGATGTTCATAGGGTGTGAGTATTGCAGCCTAAGGGAGCATAATTGAGGAAAGTTCAGTGTTAGAGCACTTACCAAGGCACACTGTGCCTACTCCTCTGACATTACTTCCAGGTGAAGAGTGATTCACTCCCTGAGGCTTCAGTTTATGACACATCCTTTTCACATCCTGGCACAGAAAACTCATCTGCTCTGCTCCACTACAGCCACAAGAATATTGAGGTCAATAAGAAGGGGCTTGCTCCCTCCCCTCTGAGAAGCCAATACAATTCAAAAAGCACAGCAGACAGCAGTTCCAGCAGTTAACTGATTTGATGGAGTGTGTTCTGATGTCAGTCAAGGTGAGAATAGGCAAGCAGGTGCTCTAAATTGAAGTAGTTATTGTTAGGACATGTGCACTTGCCAATTTGAAGTAACACTGGGCACCTCGGGCATGCCTGTATATTTTCATAACAATCACATTCTGAAACCATATCTGAGCATCACCATCGTTAACAGATGACCAGGCTGCAGAGGATTAGTGCTCCTATTAGAAGTAATTTGATTGCCAGGCAATCTTGTTTTCATTATAAGGATCAAGGAGAGTTCCTCAGACATTCTAAAGTAAATATACCGTATATTTAGATGACAGACAACAGGAACCATTTATCTTGGCATATTATTTTATTTTAGTGTGAGAATAAATACTACTGTAGCATCACATAATTCACCTTGTACCACAGACAGGTTCTTGAAGAGAATCCACTTGATCTTGTTTGCAAGAATTTGCGAGGGATGTTTAGATTTTCACAACAGCTGTGCTGTTGGCTAACATAATTTAAAGAAGAAATGGCAAGACAACCTGCAATATTCAAAAGGGGGGAGGAATGGGGAAGTTAAAAATGCTGACTCTTGAGCACAATGCTGGAAGTGGGTTCTGGGGCCTCATTCCCTCTACCTTTGTTCTTTTGTATTCTGCTGGATTGCTAATTCTCCTGGTTCAACTCATGGACACTGTTGTTTCTGATACGTCAACAAGTGTTTTAGTTTCATCACATATTTCACTCCACTAATGAAAAGTTAGAACACCTCAAAAAGGTTTTGTCTTTTTTGAAACAGTAAACTACTGGGATAATAAACTCAAATGTGCAGAACTGTGAGTATAAACATGGATACAAGTGTCCTGAGTCAATCATCTGTACACCACCTAATTAACATGCAAATAAGATCAAATGGGTACCCTGATATGGTGATCACCATGTTTTAACAAGCTGATGTGTTTAAGGACACATTTCCAGAACTTCACTGAAGCATGCATGAAATTAATTTTGCTTTACCCAATTAAAGTCATGTTTTAATTGAATCATACACTAATAGTTGAGGGGGCAGGGCCAATTCTGGAAGGAAGGGGGAATCATTATGTTGTGACATTCAAGGGCTGAAGACTTCCCAAAGCTCTTTATAGCTAATTACCAGTGGCCACTATTGCTTCTGTGAAAGGCACTTTGTTCAGAACATTTACAGATAGACATTTGCGATGAAAAAACAGTTAAACCTGCCCTTCATGGTCTCTGACTGAGCATCAAATTTGCAGACCCCTCATTAAGGGAAAGATCAGTTAACTATAGCAGGGTCTTAATAGTGTTCTGATATGTCCCACTGCACCATATGCTAATATAATAATCATTACTTATTGTTGTGTCTCAAGGAGATAAATCATGCAGCTTCTCTTTCCTTTAGAATTGGGAGTGATTTGCTTCCACTCCAGGTTTTGCGAGGAGGCCAATGTGGGACCCACACATTCTGCCATATGTAGGATGGACTTCACTGGGCAGACTGGAAGGTGGTTTGGGAGATGGTGCACTCCTTCCCGTTTATCCTGGGCTTTCACGTAGCCCTGAAAAATGCACTCAAGGTTCTCATT
>JARFYF010000063.1:22423425-22436624 GCA_030265395.1 Rhina ancylostomus | reverse complement strand
CGGCGAACATTCCATAGGGACAGTCAGGTCAAAGCAATTAGCGCCGGCCACTTCCATAATTTTCACATCACCTAATCGCATGGAAACACATCCAGGTACGAATTGTGGTGAGAGCAATAAAGTGATTATCGAAGGAGAGGTCGTCAATATTGAGATTATCACTGTCGGTGGAAACAATCATGTGATTCCATAAGACATGGGGGAATCAGCTGCAAACATTTTCCTCACAATTACTGTGTGGATATTTATTTTTTTCTTTTCATAGAGAACCCTCCTTCACTCACGTCTGTCCTTTCAATCCGATCACTCTGCACGATGGCAAGAAATGTCTGAGTACACTGGACGCAACAGAGTTTGAAGATCTTGACCTCTGAGACCATGAGACATAAGAGCAGAATTCGCGCACTGAGCCCATCGATTCGGCTTCGCCATTCGATCATGGCTGATTTAGTTTTCTCCCTCAAATTATTTATTCTGCCTTCTCTCCCTAATCTTTGACGCATAACTAATCAAGAACCTATCAATCTTCTCTTTATATTCATTGGGTATATTTAATGACTTGGCCTCCACAGCCGTTTGTAACAATGGATTCCACAGATTCACCACGCTCTGGATCAAGATATTTCTCCTCATCTCTGCTTTAAAGAGATGTCGTTTTATTTTGAGGCTGTGCCCTCTGGCCTTAGACTCCCCCACTCCTGGAAACATCTTCTCTTCGTCCACTCTATCCAAGCCATTCAATATTTGGTTGGTTTCGATGAGACCCCGCTCATCCTTCTGAGCTCCAGCGAGGAATTACCCATAGTCACCAAAAGCACTCCTCATATGCACCCCAGTACATGGATTCATTCTTGTCAACCTCGTGTGGACCCTCTCCAACACCAGCACATCCTTCCTTAGCCATGGGGCCCAAAACTGTTCATGTGCTCCATGTACTGGGACTCCAAATACTTCAAATGTGCTGGGACGAACGCCTCACAAAGCCTCAGCATTACATCCTTGCTTTTACATTCGAGTCCTCTGGAAATGAATGCGATCATTGCACTAGCCTTACTTACTACCGACTCAGTCTGAAAGTTAGCCTTCAGCGAATCTTACACGCGGACTCCGATTTCGGATTTCACCTCCGTTTAAAAATCATGCCCAAGCCATTATTCCTTCCATTGAAGTGTATGACCATACATTTCCCTACGTTGTATTCCATCTGCCACGTCTTTACCCATTCCCCCAACCTAAGTCCTTCTGGAGACTCCCTGTTTCCTTAACAATATCTGCCACCCCCCCCCCAGTCTATGTATCATCCGGAAGCTTGGCCACACTGCCATCAATTCTATAATCCAGATCATTAACATATAACGTGAAAAGTAGAGGACCCAACACAGATCCCTGTCGAACACCACTCGTCACCGACAGACAGCCGGTAAAGGCTTCTTTTATTCCCACACTTTGCCTTCTGCCAGTCATCCGATCTTTTATCCATACTGGTAGCTTTCCTGTAATGCTATGGGCTCCAGTCTGTTCAGATCCCTCATATGCTGGACCTTGTGAAAGGCCTTCCGAAAATCCAAGTAAGCAACATCCAGTGACGCACCGTTTTACCACGACTATTACTTCCTCAAAGACTTCTAATAGATAGGTCAAGCAAGATCTCCCCTTGAGGAAACTGCGCTGACTTAGCCCTATTTTATCACGGGTTTCCAAAAATCCCGAAACCTCATCCTTGATAGTGGATTCTCACACCTTTCCAAACACTGAAGTCAAGCGAACAGACCTATAATTTTCTGTCTTTTAGCTCCCTTCCTTCTTAAAGAGTGAAGGGACATTTGCGATTTTTCAGTCTTCTGGAAACATTCTTAAATCTGGTGATTCTTGAAAGGTCACTACTGATGCCTCCACAATCTTTTCACCTTCAGCTTCACTTCTGAACTTTTCTCGTTCAGAAGAACCCTAGTATATATCCATTCGGTCCAGGTGACTTATCCACCTTCAGCTCTTTCAGCTTCCCAAACACCTTCTCCTTCGCAATAGCAACTACACTCACTTCTGCCCCCTGAGTCTCTCGAATTTCAGTATGTCTTCCACAGTGATGACAGACGTAAAATACGAATGTGGTTCGTCCGCCTTTTTTTGTTCCTCATTACTATTTCTCCAGTGTCATTTACCGGTGGTTATATGTCCATTCTTGCCTGTGTTTAACTTTTGATATATTTGTTTTTGTGTCGTTTTATTATATAATTGTCTAGCTTACATTCATATTTCATCTCCTGTCCCCTTATTGCTTTTATAGTTGCCTATAATTGGTTCTTAAAATTTTCCCAATCCTCTAGCTTCCCATTAGTTTTTCCAATATTGTATGCCCTTTCTTTTGCTTTTGTTCTGTTGTGGACTTCCATTGTCAGTCACGGTTGTCTCAGCATACCTTTGGAATGCATCTTCTTCTATTGGATGAAATGATGCTGCGTAATCCGAATTACCCCCATAAACCCTCGCCATTGTTGCTCCAAATTTATCGCTGCTTGGGTCCTCTTTCAATCAACGTTAGCCAGCTCCTCTCTCATTCCTCTGTAGTTACCTTTACTCAATTGCAATAGCGATATATCTGATGTTAGTTTCTCCCTTTCAAACTTCATAGTGAATTATGTGATATTATGATCATTGCATTCGCTCTCCCGGAGTTCCCTTATCAAATCAATTTCATTGCACAACACTACATCCAGAATTGCATTTTCCCTCGTTGTCTTGACAACAAGCTGCTCTCAAAAGCCATCCTGTAGGCCCCCCAGTGTCGTTCTTTCACGACAACACATATTCGTCACCTCCACGGTGTTGAACAGAATCTAAATGTGGAGCACAGGCTCGTCCTTTCAAACTACAGAACATCAATAGATCGTAACTAAACACAAATTGAACTTCAGTAAAGACACGTCATATTTTAGGCACTCCGGGTTTTTGTCGTCTTTCATTGTGATTGGGGATCAGTCCAGCAAATTACATCCGATTACTACCGTGAGAACATAGTCTCTGGAAGACGCCAAGATCTTAATTGACGAGTTTACTTGTGCATTAATGGTAGGAATAGTGATTTGGTCGCAATGCGCACACAGCAAACACTAATGCGAACGGCTCAAATATATTCGCCGTTCCACGTCCAGCAGTGTGGATGAGTTAATTTATTACAATAAGAATTGCGTAGAAGAAAACTGTTTGCTCAGTGTTCGGAATAAGTTGAGGGTGATCAGGCATTCTGTAAAGAAGCGATAGGGGAAAATATGAGTCAAATGATAGGTAGATACGACAGACTGTATTATTGACAACGCTTGCCTATGGTATTCAAAGATTGACTGGATCCACATAGAATGTGGCGTGAGTTCACGAGGAGATACAGGGAAATTCAATTGTCACCTTTTCTCCGTTGAGGAAACGACCGACCTGGCAAAATAAAGGTAGAATCATATTTCAAGAAATACGGCAGAAGGATTAGTGATAAATATATGTAAACTAGAAAGGACTACGCCAAGCGAAATGATGGCCGATGAGTTGATCAGGACTTTCTGTGGGAGAGATCCAGATGTTTAGGGCTGAAACGACCATTTCTGTGCTGGAAATTGTTCTTCTTCATTCGGACAACACGCTGTAGCTGGTTTCGTGAAACAGAAGTCCTGTGTCCATCACAGACGATTCTAATATCGGTTTGGATGTGTTCCCATCATGAGCGGTGATGAAGTACAATTAATATTTATATTGTTCTGTATCGTTGACCGTTGGTTCCAGCATTGAGAGCGCCCGAAACATAGGGCGACGTGAATCTTCCCCTTCCAGGAAGACGTGCATCTCAGTTCACCTGCTAAAACTGAAGTCTATTTCTTCGTTTGCATAAAGAAAGTGCTGTGCCTAATGTTATAAAATATATCTGTTTGAATCTGATTGACCATGTGTAAATTACGTTGATCACAAGACTCGTTCAATTTAAGCAGATCGAACCTCGTGTCATATGAATAGAATGTACAGTATTTCCCTTTAAACCAGCGACAAACAACATTAAAATTCGTAATTCGCGAAATCCCCGGAGGAGCAAAATTCATCGTAGCGTAACGCAATGTGTAAACATAATTTATCGCAAATGTTTGTTCAGTGGATTCTGCCTGATGTGCTTGAGGACATGGTCGCACTAATTGTCTCAGTGGACTTTGCCTCTTTTGTAGAACTGTTTGTTGAAACAACTACCAGTACATATGGGCACTTGAAACGTTCTGTGTAACTGATCGCTATTTCACACTGAAAATGAGATATCCAGCAATTTACTGCATAGCGGGCGTTTACTATCCAATATTGCAGCGGTTGGTATCCCTGGTCAGATACTGCTTTGGGTCCTTCTTTCTGTACCCGCTGTACTATGGAATAGTACCCTTGAAACTCAATGTAGACTCTGCCTCACCTCACCTGATGAATGTTTCCAGAATGTTCAGGCTTCAAACATCCGATTTTTAATAAGTATTTTTATGCATTATATCAATTCAGTGTCCGACTCTTTTGATGCTTGTACCCATTAAATTGGTGTCAACATTGACGTTGTTACAGGATTTTAAATTCTTTGACCTTCCAAACCGTTATATTGTTCTAGGTCTGAGTCTTCAACGGTCCAGTCACTTGTATCTTCACAACAACAATGACCAGACAATCTCCACTGTCACAGTCGCTCCTTCAATTAGCTCTCCAGTTTCTTTGCGAACCTTACGTTGTAATTGACAACGTACCCTGGCGGTGCGTCAGCAACGGAGAACACTTTGCATAGCCAGTGTGGAAAGCATTCCAGTTGTTTAATAGTATCATGACACCGTTATTGACAATCGGTTTAATTGTATTGTTTAATGCTTTAACAGTCAGACATATTATAGCGGCAAACAGAGACCGCCGAGACCGCCGGGACCTCCGTAACAGCAACGTGAATCAGGATCCAGAGGTGGAGAACAGGAGAAAGTCAATGATTTTGTTGTTCGCTATATCAGCCAATTTAATTTTGTTGAGGATACCTTATGTCGTCTTTTCCACCAACTGGCGAGCTCAGAATTATTTTTACACGAACAGATATTTAACTTCCCCGATATATATCCTTCAACAGTTTGGGTTCGTGTTCCAATTCCTCAGTACCTGCACCAACACGTGTATCTACACACTGTAATAGAGGAAATTCAGAGAGCAGCTGAAGAATGGAGGGAAATAGCTGTTTACATTTTAAAAAAAACAACTTTGTAGATAAGGATCAAATATTTGTTGAGCGTTCAAATAAATATTCCAAATTATTTGTGGGTTTGGGAAATATGCCATCAATTTACGCAGCCCGAGCGTCAATAACCTCCAACGTCCAACGAATGAAACAAAATTAGTTTACTTGAGAAGGTCAACTGGGCCCATTTATTTAATGCTGGTGTTGCTGTTGTCTCATTAGTAGAATTATATTTCAAATCATTGGATTCATGCATGGATCTGGAACAGCAAATCAAGTGCCGGCAAGATGGTTATTACGTTGTTAGATTGATATTACAAATCACTCTATTCTCGATACCTGGAATATGAGTATACATCTTCTGTGCCAACTGGAGAAATTTAATGGGAAAGGGAAGGTGGTGTCAGATGAACTTATTCGGCATATACCTTGGCTTTCTACGAAATACTGCACAAAAGAAAATGTTGGCTCCTGAATATTCATTGAGGGCATTCGCGGTCAGGAACACAAATTAAGTGTGAAACAGCAGGTGAAGAAAATCATCGGCTGACCAGAAGTGGTCATGTTTTTCAGAAATTGATTTTCGTACTTAGTCGGATGGGGCATGGATTAGAAATGCGTCCGTTCTGAAAATTAATGAACGCTCTCACAATAGGACATCAACTTGTAGGAATGATCATGCGGCTTATCAATCTGTTAAGGGCTTAGATGAAGTGAAATCTTTTAAGAGCATTCAGCTTAGTTCCCCTGGGCAGTGTGTGGGGGTCTTACTGGAAAGAGGGCAAAGCACAACCTACTCTTCTGTAACAGGGCCGGGCAAGAGACTGAGGTTACAGTGCGGAAGAACTTGAGGAACACTGAGCATTGTTCAATTAGTTTTAAACTAGATATGGAAAGGGAAAAAATCTGTCCAAAGGTTCAAGTACTAAACTGAGGCAATGCGAATTTCTACGGTTAGAAGTAGAAGCTTGCAAGCGGGCCATAGGCAAGTGGGAGGTTTGTTTCACGTTAAGGTATCGAGAGCTCAATGTCTACAAATTCCCATTGGAGTGAAGAGAAGGCTGGTCGGAGTAGGAACCCTGGATGACGAGGAATATTGAGTCCCTGGCCAGGAAAACAGGAGACATCGTTCAGGTACAGACAGCCGGGTTCCAGCGAATCGCTGTAGGGGTATCGGGGATGCAGGAGTGTATTCAAGAAGGATATCAGGAGGGCAACAATGGGGAATAACATCGGTTTGGCAAAGCAGAATCCAATGAAAGTGTATGTATTTCATGGGGAAATGAGTAACTGGAGGAAGAATAGGACCTCTCAAAGACCAATTGGGACACCTTTGTGTGGAGCCGCAGGAGATAGTCGAGGTTGTCGATGAATATTGCTGTTCAGTTGTTATCGTCCAGAAAAAAAATCAACACTTCGGAACCAGTAAAATTAAAGAGGGAAGTCTTGGAGATAGTTCGCATTACAGCTAAGGTGGTGCTGGATGTCTTAAAAGGTATGAAGGTACAGAATTCTCCCGAGCCTGACCAGGTACATCCAATAACATTGTGGGAGGTTAGAAATGAAATTACGGGAGCCTTCTCTGAGATATTTGCATAATCTTCAAACACGGGTGAGGTGCCGGTAGACTGGAGATTAGAGAAAGTTTTGCCTTTATATAAGAGCGGCAAAGAAAATCTTGGGAACTATAGGTCAGAAAGTCTAACATCTGCGGTAGGTATGTTACTGGAGAGGATTCCGAGGGATAAGATATGCAGTCATCTGTAAAGATAAGGGTTAATTACGGATAGTCAGCATGGCTTTCTGCGTGGCAAATCATGTCTTGGAAACTTGATTTTTGCTGAAGAAGTGACCAAGAAAGTCTATGCCGTCAGGTCGTAGGCGTGGGTTATATAGACTTAAGTCAAGCCTTAGATAAGTTTCCAGAGGTAGGCTGTTCCGGAAGGTGAGATTGCATGGAATCCAGGAAGAGCAGGCTAATTGAATACAAAATTGGCTTGATGGTAGAAAGCAGAGTGTGATGGCGGAAGCTGTTCTTCGGACTGGAGTCGTGCGACTAGTGCTGTGCTTCAGGGGTCGGCCCATTGTTGTTTGTTATTAATATCAACGATTTGGATGAAAATATATAAGGCATGATCAGTAAGTATGCCGGTGATCCTAAAATAGCTGGCACAGTAGACCATGAAGAAAGCTATCAAAACTTACAGGGAGATCCTCATCGGCTGACAAAGTGGCCGAGGAAGAACAAAAGGAATTTAATTCGGATAAGTGCGAGGTGTTGGCTTTTGGAAAGTCAAATTCAGGTAGGACGATTGCAGTGAACAGCAGGCCCTGGGGGTATCCTGGAACTGTGGGACTTTGGATATCCTCTTGGAGAGTTTATGCTTGTATCAGTTGGAGCTTAAAAGAGTGAGCGTTAATTGAGGGGTACTTGACAGGTTCGATGTGGTCCAAATAATTTCTCTTGTGGGGAGTCTAGAATCCTCAGACAGTAGTTAAATACATATTTTCAGAGACGAGATTGTTGGACTACTTTTGGTTATATTTCCATCTTTACATCGCACATCAATAATCTTTGTTGGGTGAGAGCATAATGTTGGTGAAGGTAATTAAAAGAAACTTGAAACAATGGGTACAGAATGGGAAGTTACTTACCAAAAAAAGGCGTTTCTGCTCAGGTAACACTGACTGGCCCCTGGCTTTCACGAAACTATGAACGAAGGGTAAGAGATCTCACTCGGCCCCTGGAGTCCGCTCCTCCAATAAGCAGAACTTGGGTGGTCCCTTACTTTAAAAAAGAACAGTACTTGTGATTTCTCCTCCCATTCCGTAGAAGAACCATAATAACATCAAAATATCGTTTGCTTCTCCTTAACAAATCCACAGGAACTGTCGAAGTCGAGTTTTATAATGTTGGCTCATTTTGACCGACTCATTTTGCTTTCCATTTCCCTGTATTTCCCTGGGTCATTTGCGGAATTAGGAAATATTTCCAGTCGGCAGGCCTCTTGTTTTCTGGCAATAGCCAAATTCTGTTCGTTTTCAGAGAAAAAAAACAAAGTGGAAGTTTAAAATATATTCGGAATCTCAGTTAATTGTTCATCTCTGAATGTTAACAGTAATTAGAACCGTTGGTTTTCCATTAATTCAGGAAGATGTGTGAGCAATACTGCAAACGTTTATCCTCTGTTTACAGACATTGCTGGGCCATTTTTCATTTTTTCTTTCGTCTCGACGTAATTTGTATCATTTGTGCAGTTTTTGTAACTGCTTCAATGTGCACCATCGTAGATTTACTTTCATACCCAGCATTACACTTGTAACTCACATCACATATAATTCATATCTGCTTTGTTCAGATCTAATATACTGGATTCAAACCAAATTAAATCACTTTCATTCCTTGTGCACAAAATTTTCTCACATCATGCTTACTTTTCCCTAATCGTGTTTATCATTATCACCAGCCTCGCATCTTAGGCAATACTGGATCTAAAATTGTTTGGCGACTCTTTGTTCTTTTAAGATATTTAATAAAGAGACGCGTCAAAATACGTCTTTCACACTGTCACGGCTAAACTTGTTTGCCAAGATGCGATGTCCACGAATATATTTTTTGATTATCTCATCAACAGTGTCACACTGACAGCTGATTTCCCAATTTATGCTGCATTAGTGCTGTCGTGAGCTGCCTGAAGTATAATTCTACAGATGCTGCTGCTATCCCGGAGGTACACACAAACTCATTTCACTCATCTGCTTCGTTAGTTAAAAAATCCCTTCCGTTCCCCCAATTCTGTTGTCAGTGCCCTTCCAATGAAAGCAAATCTTTGTTCTTCTGCTTCATAATTTGGACCTAATTTTGTTTCAGCGCAAACTCCTCCTTTGCAATGTGTCTGCAATTGGTTACGACGACAGCTGGATCTGTCCAGCACCGTGGAGATGTTCTTACTCCTGGCAGAGGGCTGGTAAAGAAGACAGTCGCATTGACTCCCGTGTCTGCAAAGAACAATCTCTTTCTCTCTTGCCATATGAGGCAACCATGGATGACAAAGGAACTCGGGAAATGGATTAAAGTAAAAAAGAAGGCATGAAATATGGCGAATATTACGAGGAAGCCAGGGGATTGGGAAACCATTAAAAACCAACAGAGGGCAACTAAAATCGCTATAAAGGGAAGAAAATGAAATATGGGGGTAAAATAGCCAATAATATTAAAGAGGATTGCAAAAACATTTTAGTTGATGCATGAAGGGAAAGAGGGGCGTGAGTGGACATTGGACCGCTGGAAAATGACGCTGGAGAACTAGTAATGGGGAACAGAGAAATGGCAGAGGAAGTTGACAGTTACGTTGCGTCAGCCTTCACTATGGAAGACATGAGAAACATGCCAGACATTAAATAGAGTAGGGGCAGATGTGAGTGTCGTAGCCATTGCTAAGCAGAATGTGCGGAAAGGATTGAAGGTGGAAAAATCACCTGGACCAAATGGCCTGAACCCATGGCTTCTGAAAGAAGTAGCTTAAGGAATTGTAGAGGCATCAGTAATGATAGTTCAAGTATCACTGGAAACATGGATGGTCCAAAGGACTGCAGAATCGCAAAGCAATAGCCCCTTTAAAGAAAGGAGGGAGGCAGACAATTGGAAATTATAATCCGATTGGCATGGTCTTTGGTAAGATTTTAGAGTCCATCATTATGGATGAAGTTTTGGAATACTTGGAAGTACATGTTAAAATCTGGCGAAGTCAACACGTTTCATTTCAGGGAGGCCTCACCTGACAAAACAAGTCGAATTCTTTAAGAAATTAGAAACTACGTGAGACAAAGTTGAATCGGTACACATTATATACCTGGATTTCAAAAGGGCCTTTGACAAGGTGCCGCACACGAGGCTGCTGAAAAAAACATGAGCGCCCATAGAGGTAGGGTGCTGACATGTATGAAAAATTGGTTGACTGACAGTAAAAAAAAGAGTGGGGATAAAGGAATCAGTTTCCGAACAACGGAAGGTGAGCAGTCGAGGTATTTGGGGGTCAGTGTTGTGACCGCAATCTTTCACTTTGTGCAATAATGATCTGGATAAATGAACTGATAATATTGTGGTCAAATTTATAGACGATATGAAGGTAGGTGCAGGGACAGTGACTGTTGCGGAGGCAGGGTGTTTGCAGAAGGTCTTGTACAGATGAGTAGAGATGAAAAGAAATGGCAGATGGAAAACAACACAGGGAAATGTGTGTCATGCTCTTTGGCAGGAAGTGAGGAAGTAAAGGGTTAAGAAATTGTGACCGTACATACAACAAATGAAAAAAAACACACCAAGCCCCTGACTCAAGACTAGGTGCTAATTATTGTGTACAGATCTTGATTGTAAAATAATGAAACGAAGCAATGAGTGTGATGTTTGTCTTTGTATCTCAGGCGCCTTATCGAAACTTCTGGAGCCATATTGATTAAGTGCGCGTGACAAGGACTGTACAAATTAATGTCTGTCACAATGTATTGTGGAGACCTCCGATAAAGACGCTGAATGGGTGTGAGAGGAGGATTCCACCTTGGCATTATACTGATAATAAACGTGATTTAACAAAATTAATCTGTGGCACTGTGCGATTTTGCAGAAGACAGGAATGGAAACTGAAATTGGGACAACAATTTGGCCGGCCAGTCAGGAGTCCAAGACGAACTCTCGGAAGCGTCGTGAGCGATCGACGGGAAAAAGGATGACCTGAGATGGAGGGGCCAAAGGTACGATTCACCTTTATCCCTCTCAGGGTGTCAGATACCTGATCGATCTCTTCTCTTATCGAACATCCTCTGACGGACTCCTCAAGAACTTGTGTCATAGATGAGACGAGGTTCGAGTCCTCAGAGTAATAACGGTAAAGGGGTTTGAGTACCCTGTTTTGGGTTTTAAGGTTGTGAATTTTAATGTTTGGAGCTCCAAGTTTTGAGATCTGTTCTCCGGTACGACCACCCTGCCTTAGACCGATTCGTAAGAGAGGAAATCCCCCACGGGAGGGTCAACACCCTGGCGGGGGTGGAAGAAAGAGACATGTCTTATAGATAATCGTAGTGATTTGTACAGTCGAAAAATGGGGCAAACTCTCGATGTCTGGTCCAATACCCCACTTGCTAAATTATGTTATAACGACCCGAGAATTGAGAATAACCTCCTTGAATTGTCGGCATGCCTGAATAAGAAATTGGGAAATGAAATATGGCCATTATTGGAAACTTGGGACGTGCGCGTGTCTAAAGGCGAAAAAAGGCGATTTAGGAACGCAATACAGGAGAAACAGGGAAATAATAATGTATCCTTGGAGAAAAACGGCCAAAAACCTAACAAATAGATCTAAACAATGTAGTTAGGAACATAATTCACGTAGAAGGAGGATTAGTGTCTGTGATGATAAAGAAAATGGCAAGAGTTGGGAAGTTTTGCAGTCTCAGTGTGGAGACCTCGATTCTGAGAGAAGTAGAAGGGAGGGAAGGGGTAGATCAGGAAAAGAAGGAAAAACGTAGGAATAAAAATAGAGAAAATAAGAATAAAGCGCTGGTACCTCCCGACATGTCTGGCGCACCCCTATTGTTTCAAAGTAGCGATACGGACGAAAATGAGGATGATTGAATGGTATGACGCACAGACCCCAATTTCACCACCGCCCCTATATAATGTAAAAGGTCCGCAAACCGTTCCGGTCTCCCCACCAACGACTGCTAGCCAAGTCCAGTCCCAAGGACAATTCCTTGAATCTATTGTGTCACGAACTAGAAATCAGCTTAGAAGGAAAGAAAGCTCGCATACGGATGGTTCTAAGGTTACAGACAAGCGACGGAACTTTTTGGTATGGGCAGACCTTCAGTAGATCTTTAGTCGGACACCGATTATGACTCCAATTCTACCACTGATAATGACGACCCTGAAAATAGAAAACAGTTGGATCAATCCATTACATACGAGGACATCGCCGAGGTTCTGCGATCTTTACACTTCGGAAAGACTCCGGGTTCTGACGGGTTTCCTGGAGAACTGTATAAGGCCTTTTCCTCTTTGCTTTTACCTCGGTTTGTCACAATGTTGAGCAACGAGCAAGCTCGCAGAGAACCCAAATTCAGCACACCAATACAAGGCTGGAGTCAGGATACTTCCTCAGGACAAACACAGACAGCAACTGGAAAGAATCTTGCCTCAGAGATCTGAAGAGGAATCCCAGCACGAACTGGATCTTCAAAAAGGAATAGAGAATAGGACTGTTCTAGAGTAGACCATTCTAAGCAGCTTGGAGCCAAAGTATACCCAAAGGTAGACCAATACTCTGGCAACTTATGCTGGAGAAACCCAGGTACTTATGCTAGGCCCCTGATGGGGCTCAGGTGTTTGTCATTATGCAAACAGTCCAGCATGGAATCCATGTGCAATACAACAAGACATTAAAGGAGCCAAATTGAGGGCGAGAACTCAGAACCATGACACATTTATGTGCTGTCTTTTCAGATGCTGTTAAATCGGGTGGACTACCACAATCGTTTTTATGAAGCCTCTATTTCACTCATTCTTAAGAAAACTAAGAACCCAACAAATAGGAGATTTGCAATCGAGAGGATGGGTTAAGGGATTCTGAAGGTAGGTTTCTGGCTGTCTACTGGCCAGTTTTCTGGCTTTTGTAGATGGCGGTGGGGCTATTCTGAGTTTAGTCTTTTTTTTCCTTTTTGGAATGATCTAAAACTGCAAATATGTATGCATTATCGTAACATCCGGGTCCTCTTTGAACTTTTTTACATTATTTTCGATTAATGTCTCCTGTGCAGCGTTTAACCCTTGAAATACCATATGAATTATTGAAGGAAAATGGATAATGTAATTAACCTTTTCCATGGAAAGAATGCTCTGATATTTTTGCTGAGGAGACTCATATAGGAAGGAGGATAATCAGCGTTTTTTTTAGGTTTTGGAAACGTCAACAATTCC
>JARFYF010000063.1:22408356-22419860 GCA_030265395.1 Rhina ancylostomus | reverse complement strand
AGATTTAACACATCTTAAAATCCCAGCTGCATATTAATGCAAAATTATACACTTTCTTCGCACTGTAAGGAACAAACTGACAAGGTATTAATGAATTTCAATAGAACAAGGTTCTATTACAGACTTAATTTCACTTTTTCCCCCAAACACTTCTGCACTAATATGAAATCATTATATAATTGGACGGGCAAAAATAAAACAAAATCACGTCTGAATGTTTTCAAGCTGTGAATTTTTCTTCTGGAAGACCTTTTGCTGACTTTTGCCATATCATTAAGCAAAGAGAAAACAAATGCAACTTGACAATATTCTTACTTGACACAGAAACTATTTCCACATTTCATCAAGATTATTGAAGATCATTAAATCCATAGGTTGCCTAAAACACCTCTTCATCCAGAAGGCTGTCCTGGAAAGCATTCAACAATTCATTAGCTTTATAATTACAACTGCAAAGCCAGTTACAAAAGCAGAGAATTTCTGGTAAAACTATTCACATACATCACAATCTGTAAATAAAAATCATATCCTTGGAATCAGTTTAAGATTTGAAAACACGTTTTCTATGGAAATTGTGAAACGTATTCAAGCTTTCATAACCACTAGATGAGTGCCAGCAATTCATTGAGATTGTTTTGGCTTTTGAAGTCTTTGAATGTAATTATGAAATATGAAATCATAAAATTAATTTTAATTAAAATAATTTGTTTGATACAGTAAAGGTTGGGAACACGGAATTCAGAAATGGGGCTGTAAACCATTGGGAGGGATACAGAAACTCTTGTGAGGTTTTAGAATTAGAGGATTTGTTGTGTTGACATAAAGAAATAGAAATGTCTGCAAATTCAATTATAAGTGCTCCCTATTCACACTTCTCTCTTTCCAAATTTTGATATCCCTGGCCATATTGCTTTCAGATCTGTATGGATAACAAATTCCTACCTATTCCCTCAGACATGAGTTTTTTCAGCCAAATGATTCAGGGCAATATACATGACCTTTTAATTAATAGGTGAGCTATGTATGTTCCAGTGCCTTGCTCAAAGAAGGTCATTGGCTGCTGTCTGATAGCAAGTCCCTGCTTGCCTTTTTACATTGCTTTATTGTGTGCAACGGGGAGAAAACTGAAAAATGGAAAATAATTTTTTTAAGAAAAATATAAAAATATAAAATGTCAGCTTTAGAAAGAAGCTCTATATTATTTTTCTCTCCCATGATAACATGAACGAGCATGAATCTATTGTCTCAGTTTTAATGTAAAGCAGCTTTCAAGGGCAAGTTCTTGGGTACTTCAGCTGTTATGTGAGCCTATATTATTCCAGATGCAATTAAAATCTGTAAAAGTTTCTAGAGACCATGACTCACTGAAGGTCATAACTCAGACAAAAGGAATCTCCAAACATTTTGAAACTGCTGAAGGATTGTTCAAGATCACAGAGCGGTGCACCTCATCAAACAGTACAACTGACAGACAGGCCTGTTAAGAGCTACGCCTTCATTCAACATCATTGACCTTGCAGTGAGACAACACCACAGACTTGAGTCAGAGACTTACTGTCAGTTTTACTCCACTGCTCTTCCTAATATGGATGCAATCTATAGAGCTGATCCACATTAATACCGCTTTCATATATCTCTCTAGAAATGATTTATTGTGCAGCTGAAAGTAAAAGATGTCATCATTATTTGAAGCAAAAAAAAACTCACACATTTAGCACCACAATGATGTTTGGCAATCCCAGATCAAACCTTCCATAATTATTTTATATAATTTGCTTTATTGCTACTAAATGAACTAGGTTATGTAAAATGGGTTATGTGCTGCAGAGAGAATAATTATCAATAGCAATATCTATGAAACCAACAGAGAGTGGTAGTTGAAAGGCTGACTGTTAAATAATCCATGAGAAGACTATTCATTAGAGATAGAGAATGGAGAAGACTGGGCAAGAAAAATTAAGCAAAGAGAGAGAGAAATAATTAGATAGATGGAGAAGCGAGATCTCAGGGTGATCGGGATGGGGGGGACAAATCAGAAGAAAAAAGTTGGAGGTCAGAAGAGCACATCACATCAGATTACTCCAAATTATGCACCAAATATCTGCTGCCTACATACCACCCTGCACACTGGCTGCTTATGTACTGCACTGAAGTAGCAAAAACCTATGTACTGAAGTTTTATCCCAAGACTTTTAACCATAAGTTATGGAAGTTTTACGATTTATGGTTTCATGCCAGCTTTTTTGTCACTGCAATCAGTATCCATCCACCTAACACATATGCATCCAAAGACAATAACTCACGGTCAATTTGCGATCTTTATGAGCTATCAAACATAAACATAGTGTAATAAAGATCTAAAGATTTATTCAAAAGCAAGATCCTGTATTTTGGTTATTTGCTTCTGATTCACCAACTCATAAATGAAAAATAAGTAGTGAGGTAAAGTAGTCCGGGGGGACTGCTGAATAACACAGAGCAGATACAAGCTTGCATGCGTGATGGCTGTATAATAGCAGCTGCAGCTTTAAGTCTCAGTGGGTTATCCCTTATTTATACTACAGAAAGATTCATACAGATTAATGATGCAAAAATTATAGTGCTGCCAGTATCACCGAAACTTGGCACCTATGAACATTACAGAATTAGCGAAGAAAACACAGAAAAAGCAAAAATGCCATTGAAATACCACACCCAATCGCAGAGTTAGCAACTAGGAGTGCCTAAAGCACTGAAGCACCAATGAACAAAATCCATCTTCTCTAATTTATATTCCAATTTCTAACTAATTTTGAGAGTAACTACAAAACAGAGAACAAGACAGATAGGTACATAGAGGCAGAAAGAAAATAGTTACTAGATGACCTTAATTAAAGTGTAACAGTGAAATTGTAGGGCGCAGAATATTTTGAGATGCTTTTTGCATCCAGGAAATGGTTTCATGTCTGCCAAGATATGTACAGCTAAAAGTCTGCTCTCTAAAAATTGTGGTAGGTTAAACAATTTTGGCCATCCAAAAGGAAATGCCTAACATTTCTTGCAGTTACATACATTCAATTACACAAGCATTTCAATTACTGTTGCCCCAGTGATCCACTCAATGTATCTCTAAAGTAGCTCAAGAAGCAGACAGCAAAGGGTTTAGGATATACAAGTACTATCGGTTTAGATCTGAGATTTAGGTTTAGTTCTTCCCTGACAATTTGGACAGCTTCTACTGCAATTCATCAACAAATAATTTTATAAATTTGGCTCCCTCTCAAGTATTTTTATTCAAGTTCACAGAAAAAGGCACATTCCTTCAGCAGTTTTACGTCTCTTCTGCATGTCCTGCAAGGACACAGTAGAAGAGATGCAACACAGAAGAACAATTTGCACAGAAAACAGGCTTCTCATTTATTTTTCTTCCCTCATCTCCATCCTCCACTACCAGAAACAACAGGTATTTCTGTCTCTGTTATCTCTGAATAGTTAACTGGAGGATTCCGTAATATTGCTTCATCATTCCGAAAAGAATTTGAAGATACAGCAAATTACATTCAGTGTTGAAGTAGATTTATACCTCAAATACAAAATTAAAATACTGCAAAACACATTAAATTATATAGATACCACAGAACTCTTCTTTTGTCACACCACAATGTTAATCACCATGGATTGTACGAAAATTAAAATGTTACACTCCTTCTATAGTGGGTGTTGTCTCAAGTTTATACCGAAAACTGAATGTTGGAGTGAAACTTTACTCTGTAATAAAGTTCTGTCCAGCGTCTGGGCTTGGAGTTCCTTCTATTGATTCTGGATGCAAAACAGTTTCATCTCAAGACAGTGATATTCTTCACCTAAAGAAACTATTGAATAATAATAACAACAATGGAACAATGTCAACTGAACCCATGCTAAGTGTCCATAATACCACACATAGGCTAACCTATCAAATACTTTCAAGTGAAGTAGTTGCAGATTTAATAGCCTCACTGGATTCTCTATAAGACAGTGGGCACAAACCTCATTTGAGGATTTATTTCCAACAAAGAAATTAAAGGGCTCAAATGCAGGTAGAGCAATCTTCATATCTGAAAACAAATTATACAAGACAGCTTCACTTACATTTCTGACAACTCCTCTAACTTTAGTACAAGATTAACAATTCAAATATTCCAAGACTTTAAATGCCAAGTAAAATTATGTTCAATGTTTGTATCTTGCAGCCAATTAATTACAGAACAGACTTCTTAAACAAGAGACTAATCAACTCATCAAGATCATGTGCATTTTTCATTCACACTGAAAGCTCCACCTCAGGGCTGTCAATTCTAATCCCTTCAATGATTGATAACAAAGTACATGAACTATATAAAAAAACTAGTAAATAAATAAACACACATCAAGTTTTTCTTGAATGTTCCTCCCTGTTTCACCAAAAATGTTGAACATTCCCGGTTTGTGTTTCCTCGTTTTCATTTTAAATGCTGCAGAATGTTATATTTGTTTGTACAGTAACCATGAGTTGATACATAATCTTGGCAGATTTTAAAAATAATGAAGCTTTAAAGCACGAACACTAAAAATTGTAGATTGTTACTTTTATGTACAGTCCTCAGCTGAGGTATAGAATTAACTTTATGTACCTTAGCACAGATAATGCAAAGTTACATGCTATTGATTTTAGGAATACTGATGTTTCACACAATGTTAAAAATGATAAGGTAATTGAACCAGAGCAAAAAAAAATTAAATAGAAAAAATAAAGACGTGAACACAGCGATATCAACAACTCATTATTCAGTAATTTTTGATAAGTGCAGAGTGCAGCTCCGTCCTTCCTTTTCTGAACAGAACCCTCTGCATCCATTAAAAACACAAAGCAAATTCCTAGCTTTCAACAGGGTTCCGAGTGGAACAAGTAGGAGGTGGAGAGCCTTCCACTATGTTTCTATTACTTTACAGGTTTCCTGCCTTTCCAACTCTGAACGGTACATTTTCCTTGGCACATATTTTATTTTAGAAAGTGAGTTCCAGTGATCTCCAAAGTCACTAAATTACTGAAGTTTTTGAGCTTTTTTTTTTACTGATGCCAGATCCAATGTGTCTTTTTTTTAAATTTTCAGAATAACTAATTTTTGGATAGCATTTTGTACCAGGCATTGGTGTATACAGGCACAAGTTTCATTAATAATGAAATGTATTACTTCAAAAAGAAATACTATTAACTCAACAATTTTAAGTAACACCATTTAATCTTTCAATGCAAATTCAGCATAATTCAACAGCTGTTATTACCACAAGCCTTATCACTGACAAAGATACAAAAAGGACCAGAAAAGACTATTTATAATTTCTCCCAGTTAGTGATAAAGTTGCTAATTACAGCCTAGTAATGCCAGACAGATTGATAACTCAAAGTATGATCTTCAGCCAATTTATATTATCTGAACCAGACTGGCAGTGTAAGGTGCGGTGTGTGAAAATTTTCTCAGGATTTCCTATCAGTTTATTACCTTGAAGTGTGTTGGCGCAATACAAACATGAAAGGGCAGAAAACAGAAACAAAAGTAAAATTTTAAATAATAAAAAAAATCTCCATGAACATCACAAAATAAGGAAAAATGTTTCATCATAGTAAATGGTTAACAGCAAGAGGAAGAATGTACAATTCTGAAAAACAAAAAGGTGTAGAAAAAAAAAGTAATTGTCCCACCTGATACTAACATGTGACATGAAGTGCAGAAATGGCTTATGATCTACCTGCCTCGCATTAACTCTGGCCAACAGTAGCATTGATGCTAATAAGTCAGAACACTTTGTATTCATGCCCTATTCCTGTAGTTCAACTACAGGTTCACTTTCAGTACAATATAGAGATTTGGGCATTGAACTGTTAGAGGTTCTGTGTTTCAGATGAGAAGACAATAAAGCAAATCTCCAACTGCACCCATAGCACTTCTCCTAATGTTCAGTTCAATATTTATTCCGCAGCCAAGAACACCAAACATGGATTGGTCAGGCCACAATGTACAAAAGTTGCCTGATATATTTTATTTGTCTACTCTTCAAAAGGTACTTTGTTGCTTTTGGGATCGCTTGATTAGGAAAGGCATTGTGTCAAAGCAAGATTTTTCTTTTGTCTGTGAATAACTATCAGGAGAACCAGTGATGGTGTTGGAGTAGACAATTCCCTCCAACTTTTCAAAAGCACAAAAGATACAAGGTTCAAGAGGGGAAATGGGAAGCATATCCATGAAGTGAAAGCACGCTCACACAAATAGCCATTCTGGAAAGATGAAAGTTTAACCTCTTGACTCTTTGCTTTGATCTTAGTCACATTAGTAAGTATGTAATGGTGACTTATCCATAGAAACCCAGCTGTTACCAATTGCAAAATGGATGATCACATCAGTAACGCTCTCATGTTGTGAGAACATATCCTCCACTAGCTCCATATGAACGAATGTTTCCCATGAAAGCAATTAGATCACACTGCCAAAAGGCATCACCAGGTTCATTTAACTTGTGCGATTTCCTGCTCTTTGGATTTTTTTTCTGAATAACTGTTCTCTTGCTCACAATGTGCAAGTTAATTTTTTGACATTATCCAATTCTTTCCTGGTCGTTTTATTGTACTGTACAAGGTTGGAAAATAATTTTACCAATTCCCAATAATACATCAAGAGGTAAATGAGCAGAAAGATTATTTTCTAAGCGACATGAAAACATTTAAAGGAGATGTACATGAAGTACATCTATGACATCATCATGCACATTCCACACCGAGTGTGGCATTCCAAGGTCTCTAATGAAAATTATCCACACGACTGCAGTTCTGCTCAGGAATAACAAAAGCTGGGAAATGACAAGGAGGATTTGGACCATGTCTTGCTACTGCTGTGACAACAATATTGATTATAATGCAGCAAGTGTCAATCTTGCATTCCTAGTTAGGAACGAACCAAGCACTGTTGTGCATTGACATAATTAGCATGAGAAACACAATGATGCTGAAGGAACTCAGCAGGCCAGACAGCATCCATGGAGAAAAGCAGGTGGTCAACGTTACAGCAGACAACACTAATTACATAATTAGCAGCTTTATATCCCCTAGAAGAATGAGTGCCCCAATCAAAGGCCGCCTCAGGAATCAACTAAGTAACAGTTTAATAAGAATAGGTCAGATTTGTTCCCCTAACCATAATATTCAACCACTTTTAATATCGCATTTTCATAGTGTTCATAAACATGAACCTGAATACAGCACGACATGGAAGAAAAATCATTTTCTTTCCACAGTGGAATGCACAGAAGGAAAGGAATCATAAAATTAATTCAGCCTCTTTTACCACATATTTATTCATCTGTCAATACAAACGATTCCAATGCATATTTAACATAGAAACCCAACCACTCCATGCTGGTGTTTACGCTCCACGAGCCTCTTCCTGTCCATCTTCACCTAAATCTATCTGCATAAAACTTTATTCCTTTCTCTTTCATTTGCTTACCCAACTCACTCTAAAATACATCAATGCTTCAATCAATTCCCCAATGTTATTGCCAATCTTCAGTTAAAGACATTTCTTCTGAATCTCCTACTGTACGTTTCAGTGGCGATCGTATATTGCTGGCCTCTGATAATACTCTTCCCTCCAAGCGGAAACTTTCAGAATCAGAATCAGGTTTATTATCACTGACATACTGTATATCATGAAATTTGTTGTTTTGCAGTAACAGTACAGTGCAAAGACACACTCTTTATACCTACTCTATCAAAACCTTCTATCATGTCACAGACCTCCATTACTTCACACCCCAAGAGAAAAAGAGACCAGCTTCACCTTCCATTGGCTCTTTATTCTTTTCTATAAAATGGCAACCAGAACTATTTGCCCATTTTGCAAGCTTATTAGTGCCCTCCATTTATTTGTCTTGCTGCAGTACTCCTCACAGTTGATTAACCACCTCACAACACCACCCCTCCCAATTACCTAGAAATATGGTAAAACTGCAAATTCAGAAATTGCAATTTTGGTTCCAAAACCTAATCCATAGATTGTGAAAAGCAGTGGGTCTAGCAATGATCAATGTGGAACACCACACACCCTTTCTTTCACTGTGAACAGCTACCCTTTACTCCCATTATCTACTTCCAGTCCCAAAATCAGCTATAAGATATTTATTTATTAGTCACGTGTACATCAAAACACACAGTGAAATGCGTCTTTATGCGATACGGAGAATGTGCTGGGGGGCAGCCCGCAAGTGTCACCACTCTTCCAGCGCCAACATAGCATGCCCACGGCTCCTAACCTGTACATCTTCGGAATGTGGTAGGAAACTGGAGCACCCAGAGGAAACCCACGCAGACACATGGTGAGAACATACAAACTCTTTACAGACAGTGGCGGGAATTGAACCTGGGTTGCTGGCACTGTAATAGCATTATGCTAACTGCTATGCTACCATGCCCGCCTTTACAGTAGGATTTGAGTCCTCCTGTCGTTGTGTATGGTCCTGTTGAGATGGCTGGTACCTCCAATGTTTTGCACGGCATTGGTTTCTGTATCCAAAGGAGGATGTACTAGTGACAGAGGGAGTGCTGTGAAATTTCACCAGGTAGGTGCTGGGTTGTTAGGCAAGGGGAGAAAGTACAGAATAAAAACAACACAGGAGGAGCTCGGCAGGTCAAGCAGGATTCTGCCAGCAATCTTTTTGTTGTAGATTCCGTCATTGGGAGAAAGTACAGACTGGGGCTGCACTCCCAGCTTTAGAAGAATGAAAGATGATCTCATTAAAAAGGTTTCCTTGGGGATAAGTACAAGAATAATACTTGCCAAATATTGAAAGGCCTGGATAGAGTGGATGAGGAGAGGATGTTTCCAATGGTGGGAGAGTCCAGGACTAGAAGGCACAGCCTTAGAATAAAAGGATGTCTCTTTACAACAGAGATGAGCAATTTCTTGAGCCAAAGGGTGGTGAATCTATGGAATTCAATACCACAGATGGCTGTGGAGGCCAAGTCATTGGGTATATTTAAAGGAGAGGTTGATAAGTTCTTGATTAGTAAGGGTGTCAAAGGTTACGGGGAGAAGGTGGAAGAATGGGGTTGAGGGGGAATAATAAATCAGCCATGATTGAATGACAGAGCAGACTCGATGGGCTAAATGGCCTAATTTCCTCATACGTCTTCTCGTCTTGTTTCCTCTGGATGGAAAAAAAAAGCTGTAGATGCTGGAAATCTAAAATAAGAACACAAAATGCCTGAAATACGCAGCAGTCCAGGCAGCATCTGTGGGAAGAGAAACAGAATTAACCTTTCATGTTGAAGAAATGTTTCCTCTGGTTCATGTTACCATGTAAAAATGACCTTCTGAGATAAAGTAGCTCCATCCTCAGATGGACATTTTGATAATGTTTATGATCAAAATCACTCAGTAATTGATGGGTTATTAAGACTACATGAATAGCAATGAATACTGAAGTATTGAAGTACCAGACCAAACAAAACGCTGTTTATTGTTCATTCCAGGCGTCTCCCTTGTATGCACCTCTTCCACCAGATTTGTGTGGACCAGTGGTTAGCCACCAGTAAGAAGTGTCCAATTTGTCGAGTGGACATTGAAGCCCAGCTGCCTGTTGACACCTAACTAATCATTGGGAATAAAAGGTAAAGTAATGTTGCACTTGATATGAAATTTCCACTTGACAAGTGCAACAGAGGATGGGTGAACGCATCTTTCTGGTTTGTTCTCTATTGATAAGGGTTTGAATAATGTGTATTAGCATATTTAGGTGAAACGGCCCTGATTTTATACTTAAAAATTTTTGGTCTTTGGTTTCTTGTGTGTGCTATTCTTGTGAGTAGTCGTAACCAACCCACCATATGTTGATATGCTATTACTCAATGATTGATACTTGATTTATTCCAAGAAGTTTCTTAGATATGTTTCAAGAATTCTCCACCTTCTCTGTACCCTTCACTGCCCCAGCTGATTTTAGGATTGTTCAAACCCCTACTGATACCATCTTGATATCTCTGCACCTACATATTGGCTCCTGACTGCTTGTGTTCCCAAAAACAGGATTTCCTTGTTTGTTTTGTTCTCCAATTCTACCCAGACGACCTCCATTCATTGATTCTTTGAGTACACTGTCTTTTTTTTAAACATTTTTGAAGTTCTGTACAGCTGCCTTTTTACTCTACCTTGTATGAAAACCCTTTAGCCAGAAATGCTGCGTTGCCTTCCTTGTCCAGCTTTGGAAATTTCCATACTACCACGTGTCTGTCTTTTCCACTGCTTTATCTTACTTCCTGGACTCCTTACGCTTGTGCACTGCCTATCTTATACTTCCCTTATTCTAAACTTTGTTTCCTCTGCCTTCTAGACTCATCTGCCACACCCCTGCGTTCCATGTCCAATTTTTGCCTCTCTCCTTTCTCACACTCCTCAGGTTCTCATCTCCTGATGGACTAGTGTAAACTTTCTGCAAAGACGGGCAAAGATTCCTGCAGGGATATCGGTCCCAGTCCCCTTGAGATGCAACCTGCGATTTAGTGTTTTCAACATATTCAATTGTGATTATTTTTTTATTACATAGTAGTCCTAATCACAATATGATAGAATGAGAGACAGTTTAGTTATAATTCGCAACTCCAGCAGAGCTAATTTTGTAGGAATGAGGCTGGAATTAGATGTTTGGCAGCTTTTTTCTCTCTCTACAAATGCTGAGGGCTTTCAGTGTTTTGCTTTTATTTCAGATTTTCAGCATCTGCAGATTTTTTTTCCTTTTCAGAGGTAGATTGGGAAATCAGAATGAAAGTTTTCCACAGTTTTGACCCATAAAAGTAAGCGTTTAAAGAAATGTTTCAGAATCTCAATGAGCGTACATTCCATTGAAAAATAAAACCTAAGTATGATTCTAAGTCTCTCCCTTCAATCTAATACTCTCCTCAACCTCGTCATCCTCAGATATTTCACTTCTCTCTCAGTGAAGTGAGCCCCTGGGGTCAGTGCTGACAAAGGAGGTTGAGGCGCTAGTCCATTGACAGTAGAGGCTTAGAATGGGAGTCAGGGTGCAGTTAACCTGAGGACTGGCTGCTTCAAAAGAGCTGATAAAAAAAAGATTGAGTAAAAAATAGCAAGAGATGAAAGAAATGATTGTAAGGGGTATGATAATATGTAAAAATAGTAGAGGGTAATTAAAAAGAAAACTATAGAGACAATTACAGGAGAAATAAAGCATAAAACAATTATTCTGCATCCATCTTCACATCTGATAAAGTTAGCAGGAGGGGGAATGAAGTGTTGAATGACAGCAAGGAACTTAACCATTGCTGAAGGAATTATTGGGAAGCACAACTGGAGAAATGACCTTGGACATGATAGCCTGCGTTCTGCAGAGGTGACATCAGAGATCATGGATGCAGTATTGGTACTGGCTTATTATTGTCACTTGTACTGAGGTACAGTGAAAAACTTGTCTTGCATACTGATCGGACAGGTCAATTC
>JARFYF010000063.1:22339003-22352270 GCA_030265395.1 Rhina ancylostomus | reverse complement strand
CAAATGGTTCTGAACCCACTTCTATTTCTAGTAGAGCACAAAAGGGTATTTGACCTAACTAATCCATGTTTTACTCTAATTCACAATTAAGAATATTCAGCTACAACATACTAAATTATCCTTTTTTAAAGTGATCCAACTTACATTCACAATTGGCACCAGATCCTTTACATGGTTCATTGACAGATTTTTTGGACTCCATCTCCATTTTTTCCTTGGGGAAAGAGTTTGTCACTTGGGCAGAAGGGAGTGTTGGCTAAAGAGAATAGATGGGCAACAATTAGTATACAGAAGATTATGACAAATCACATCATACCTGGAACTAATTTCCTATGCTTAACTTCATGATTAAATTATACCAGATGGACAGAATCTAGGTCTGAAAAGTAATGGGCATAGACATTCCTGCAAATGCTATAGTTTCCCTTGACCAACATACTGATTAAACACTACCTGCTCAGAGCAAAGCAAAATTTGCAATACAGTGATTAGCAGATGTAATAGCTTAGGTGCTATACAGGAAGCCAGGCAGTTTAAACTGAGAAACAAGTCTCCTTCATCTCATTTTGCATGCACTTAGTTTTTATGACTCATGCTGTCATCAATAGGAGAATGATTAGCACTAACAGGCTTATTTTTGCAAGTCCATTTTTGATCTTTCATCTTTTAAGAGTTACCATATCTATAATGGTACAAATAGTCTGCATTACAACATGAAAGTACAGCAATCTTTTAAGTTGAAGATGGAAAATATGCCAATGTACTCTGGTTCACTTGTTCCATGCTTTTGAAGTGTCAAGTTTAGTAATCCTTTGACAAGGGTCTCAATGTCGCTGCCACAAAAATTCAGTTGGCAGCAGGGAAATCAGAGACTAAGCAACATTGCATGGAGGGGGGGCAGGGGTGGTGTGATGCAGTGAGCAAAAGCCACTCCAAATTTAAGGAACAGTGAAGTTACTGTAGTCTGGACCTGGTCATTTAGTACAAGACAATTGAGACTGGCTATAGTAGTCAAGGACATTACTATAGTAGACAAGGACAAATCATTCAAACTAGGAAATCTGAGGGAGGAAAGGAAGTTAAAAACCATTTCCATAACAGAGGTTGTGGGCATTTATTCAGTGCAGGAAAAAACCCACTTGCATTAATGACATTAAAAACACTAGAAATATTCAGTGAGTCAACCTGCATCTGTGGCAAAAGTTTCAATATTTCAGGCTGATGGCCTATCATAAACAGGTTGTGGGCATTTATGGGTTGGAGAGAAACAAGTTAAATGCAGAAAGAGGGTAGGCAAACAAAGATCTGTAAAAAGATGAAAGCTAGGGGAAAATTGATTCATGCAAAATTAAAAGTAGAGCATTCTCAATGATATCAGTGTTGCTACCTCAGTTGTATTTTCAGTCTTGTAGCTTGTCTGTCTATGAATGGAGGTCTTCACAAGATCTGCAGCAAGTTTGGAGATGTCATCCTTCTCTATACAGAGAGTTTTGGTACCTGTAAGCAAGGAAGAAGCTGAAATTAGAGTCCTTAAAATACAAGGCTACAGGAGATTAGTCACTTGATAATTTACCTCTGCAAAAGGATTTAAAACTTGGTTTCATCTCAGGAGGAAAAGGTTATGTTAAGATTTTCTAGATGGGGAGGGGGGGGTACTTTTGCCAATGTACAAATTTGTATGCAACACATCAGGTCTGTTATGAGATCTTGGTGGCCAAGGATGAAGGTCATATTCACACTGTATACATCTTTTAATGATATTTAGAAATGGAAGTTATTAAGCCAAGAAAGAATCTTTTATTTAACAAGTGAATACATTGAACTAGAAGTAGCATTTAAATCTATGCTAAAAGGTAGGAGATGGTAATAAAAAGTTCTGTCTGATAGACAAACTGATTTGCTATCAACATGCATATCAAGTCCAAATCTCCTAATTCCCTTAATATTCAAATTTGCATTCATCTCAGCCTCAAATATATTGACCAGTTACACATCCACTGCACTCTAGGGAAGTTGAAAATTTAAGTTTGTCCTTTGCACAGACCACCTCATCTCAGCCTCAAATAGCAAACTATAGCTCCATTTCTACCCCGAGGGAAGAGCCCCTTCATCAACCCAACAGGATGCTGAAAGGGATTGTGATCAAAAGCTTTCCATCCACAAACCAAGAGCAGCATCAAGTGATTACTTCTGGTTCAAAAAGAAGGCTCCAATGACAAAAAGCTCTGAAATCAAGCTTCCAGTATAAAAGTTCAAGACAGGCTTGGCATTTACTTGGACATTTAGGTACATTGATATTGTCACCAACCTATTGCTTTCTTCTTCCCAAAGAAAGCCTGTGTCAACTTTTTGAAGAGGTTTTTTGCAGGAACTGGGCCACTCAACTCAGGTGCTGTTGTGCAGCTGCTTGGGTGGAGCACATCAGGTGTAAAACCCTGAAAAGAGAAAGAATTGGGACATTGTCACTCAGGCAGAAACAAATTACCTCCAAAATGTCAGAACTGGATATCACTGTTGGTCTGAAAGTTTAAGATGTACATACATTTAATCTAATATTTTAGTAATACAATGCTGTGCTGCTTGATTCTGTAAATTACTGATGCAAATATCCAACCATTTAGCAAAACATCAGCTGCATTGTACATTTGTAAAGCTGCAAAGTGAACATTCCCCATGGTTTGTGGACCAATTTTATTGGTACTTCTCTTGCACTAGATACTCAAAATTAGTGGGTACTGCTAGGAATTAGCTAGACAATCAAAAATTACTCAGAATATTCTATAGACTTCTTGATACTGCTACATTAAGTTTAAAATTAGTCAATTTGATATCATCTCTGGTGCTTATACCAGTAACATCAAATCAGACAATCAAAATCTCACTTCCACTCCAACCACATCATCTTTAGAGGTATTCTTACTTTTGCAAAGAAGTCATGATTCAAAATTGCATCAAGTGTAGGCCGTTGTTCTGGATTCTTCTTCAGAATACTACCAATAAGATCCTTTGCAGCAACTGAGAAGGATGAGGGCATGGTGTACTCAGCAGCTCGAATACATCTGTAGGTGTCTTTGAGGTCAGAGGTCTCAAATGGTGGCCGGCCAAATAACATAGTGTACCTGAAAACAAAGACATGCTTGGCAATCAAAACATTTCAATGTTCAAGGAATTATGTCGTGTCCTTTACATGCAACACATTTTGCTACATAGGTGGTCTGGTTTAGACTCAGCTAATTTTTGAAGTATGGTGCTTTAATAAAAGTTGTGAATAACAGGAACAAGACTTTATCACAGAAAAGCACAGTATTGGAGAATCAAGTGCTAGACATTTAAACAGAAACCAAACTGACTGAATGCACCAAAACATTCAAAATTGTGAAACGACAATACATTTGATGCGAACTTGAGTTTTACCAGGTTCTTCCAAAAATTTGAATTTAACAGCTGCATTTTTCCCTGGTCACACCTACTTCTATTTTTATATAAAGGATCACCCAAGCAAAACTAACCAAAAGGACGATTTTTTATAAAGAAAGCAAATCAGTTGTATGGAATGGGATGTTCATGACATGAACTAACATTGCCTTAACCAAAGGTTTAGTTTTTAAATGAAGAGTAGTTTTTAGTTTAGGTCTGAAACTTCATTCTGACCCAGGAATTTCCTGGTATTGATCTTGAAAAAAACTCAGAATGTAATGATAGATACCAAGCTTTCAGCTCTCCTTAGATGATTGGATCCAAGATACAAGAGCATCTTTGGCTGGTTTGCAAATCATTTCCTTGTGAGGAATTGGCAAAGGGTAAAGCAGCAAGATTAGAGAGTTGCTTAAACAGGAAGGATTGTATAAATTGTGTAATTCTACTAAAATACCTTCATACATTTAACCATGAAGTTTTGGTTTGCCGTTAGTTGCTAATTCTTCAGAGGCATATTGACATTCTAACTGAACTTCAATGCAAGCAGCAAAGCTATGCACAGGAAGCAGTGGTTTGAGTGTTGTTGCAAATAAACTAGCTGACACTGCAAACTGATCAAAATCTTTGTTTAAAAATAATCACCTTTGCAGTGGTTTGTCACTTTTCCCATCAATCTCAAATTAGGTATTTGTTTAAAGAACTTACATTACACAGCCCAAGGACCAGATGTCAGCCTCAGGACCATGACCTTGTTTGTTCAATACCTCTGGTGCCAAGTAGTTTGGTGTTCCACAGATTGTCCTAAAAAAATTTAATAAGCAACCAATCACTGTCTCATGAATTCAAAGTAGTAACTCTTGTGTTACTGAAAGTCAGAAGTTCTCAGGAACCAAAATACCTCTGAGCATTAAATCATTCTGGGTCTAAAGGAAAGCTACGTTCAGATTAGTGCTCCATTCAATCCAAGGTTAGTTCACTGCAACAACTCTTGCCATTGATTAACTGAACTTGTCACTGTTAGGAAACATTTCTCCAACCCCACTGGTTTTCCTTCCCCACCCTAAAATCCGTAGCAGATTAGAATCAGTTTCTACACTGAACGACTATGCTTTAAAAAGATACACTAGTAGCTGCTTTGAGACTGATCAAGAGATACTACATTTGCTTGCTGTCCCTCCCCTACCACCCTATAATCTCATTGGGGCATGCAAAACAAATCATACCTCTTCCTCTGATCAACAGGTAGCAGCTTAGTTGCCAGGCCAAAGTCACCAACTTTCACTTCCATGTTGTCATTAACAAAGAAATTACCTATTGATGAACAAAAAAATTGAAAAGCAAAGTTAGCCAAGCTTTTACTTCATTTCCAAATGATCGTATACTTCAGTTGAAATCATGAGATCTTTGGGCTAAACAAATGCCTATTAGAGGATGACAACATTGATACATGTAGTTTAAGACTGTTCAGACAGCTCCCACTTCCCAGCTTTATTTGTATCCTTAGCTGATTGTGACAAGGTTCCACTGCTCATTCAGCGGAAAGTTTCAGACTGGTACCACTATAGGCAAAATGGTTTTCAGAACTTTAACATGACTGTCAGGGGCAGGACTTTTTAAAAACAATTGCACTTAAAATTAAATGCTGGTACTTCAAATTGACTTTTGAATCCATGATCAAATATACAACCACATCATTTTGCCAATTACCTTGTCAATTCTCCCTGGTTTCAGACTTCAGGGAGAATAGATCCTTCACACCTCACCCCAAACCTCCAATCCATATCCTCCACTCCAAAGAAAAACCGAGCCAACATGTTTCTGCTCCAGCAACCATCTTTTCCAATCTAATTTGCACCTTTAGAGTTATCAAATCCTTCCTGTAATAAAGAACTAGAACCTAAACACAGCAGTACAACAGATGGTTTCTGCAGCTCTAGCCTAACCCCTCTACTATAAAATCTTATGCCCTGGTCAGAAGCACTTTCTCCACTCAAAGCAGTCAAAGCCCATGATCTACTCAGTGGTCTTTGACCTTATGTTTCAGAAGTATCACAGAACTACATACAATGCACTTCAAAACACAAGCACCATCAATGTAAAGATCAAGCAACATCAGCATCCTTTCCCAGACCAACGTCAAGGCCCCAAATCAGTTTCAGTCAGCTCTGAAAGACAAGCCATGTCATTTGCAAGCCAAACACCAGGCTCATGTAGTTGATACTATTTTAACCCCTGCCACTCAAGACATTTTCAAGTGATATTTCCACCCTTCAATTATCTCCTTCCATCCAAGTGGGAATCTCTAGTCCATGAGTGCACAAATAAGAAATTTCAGGATGTCATTGAGAACCAAGTCTCTCCATTGGCAACAAGTGCACTGCCTCCTGAACATACTAACCACCTGTGGCAGAATCTGCTGTTCCCACATTGGCCTCAGCCACATCAATGGAAGCAGGTCATCCTCAACCCTAACAAGGGAAAATGCAACAGCCAGTACACGTGTTTAACCCAGCCATTACTTTGGATCAAGGCAGCTGCAAATTGCAACAATGTGACATAAAATCAACCTCTCACCTTCAGGATGACTTTCAATTCCTCCCATGTGATTCAAAGTAAAACCTATTCCCTATAGTCAATTTGCATTGCTTCACCAAGTGGCCAGATGTGATCTTGCAAGCTACTGCACTTCAAGAAAGCAAAAGGGGGAATGAAGCACTTAGCATGCCCTTTCACTGATAAGTACAAATGAACACTCCCACCGGGAATCACTTAGAACAAAAGTCATGCCAGTTTTCCCTCCCCAAACCATTAAATCTAATTGCAGCATTTTATCTTTTAAAAATTGGCACAAGATCAACCAGTCAACAACAGACCTAGGAACTGGCATTAGTGACAAGCTCATCTAATGCCAAGCATTGACATACCATTATTTATTATACAAACCTAGTTTGAGGTCTCTGTGAAGAATATCCCGAACGTGGAGGTACCTGAGACCCAATATAATCTGTCTGAGGTAATACCGGACTTCTGGCTCAGTTAAAGTTTTTCTTGCTTTCAATATGTGCGCTAATGACTGAACAGAAATGCAAGTTAAGCAATGATTGCAACTTTACAGGGACTTTATAATTTCATACCAACAAGGTTTAAGAGACCAAAACTTTAAGCAAATGTTAAGTTGCTACATTTGTCTTTAACATCCCATTCTTTGTGCTGATCAAATTAACTTTTCAATACCAGCCATTCAACGAAAGAAGTCAAACAGCAAGCAATTCAATCATGTAACTAAATGTAAATTTGATCCTTCAAGTTACTGTCAATGGAACCATTTGTTAACTTTGTTTAATGTTTGGTGCAAAATTCCACTCACCTTATGACTGCAGTGCTCTAGAAAGATATAGATATTTTCATCATCTTCAAAACTATGGTAGAATTTCACTATATATTTATTGGATAGGGATTTGTGGAGTTCAATTTCTTTTTCAATCTGCAAAATAAAGTTACCACACACCAAGGTGAAGCTAGGTGCTTGTATAAACCCAAACACCCTACGTCATATGACCCTTCACAACCACATTTCCTTTGGGATCCATAAATCATGCTACACCAAGTTACAGGTCTATTTACTGACGTATTAACAAGGTAATTCTGAATACTAAAGCTTCAGGGAGACTGCTGGATATACTTGTCCACAGAATGAGAAATAGCATGACAAACAGATGGACAACCATCTTAGAAAGGTCATTTACATTCTCTACAGAGCATTGCCTGATCTGGCATTTCTTATCTACCAGAATTTCTATAACCATTTGAAAATAATTCTTGAAGGACAAGCACAGATGCAAGGCAGAGACATTAAAGTGGGGGACAGAATTGATAACTGGGTAATGGCCGAATTTTGTTCTTACCTTATCTTTTTGATGAGGTTTTGATACTCTGGAATGTGGAATAACTTTAACTGCATATATTTTGTTACTGGAGAGATCGGTCATTTCATAGCATCTTGCAAATCCACCCTAAAGAAAAACAGACAAAATTCTAGTACTTTCAAACACTTTTTCCACATCTGTTCTCCACCCCATAATAAAGTAGGCCAAAAAGGATCTGCAATGCATATACATAGCAAATTATGCTGCCATTATAATTGCACTTTAACCCATCTGTTTCAAGTTGAAAGTGTCTATTCAATCTGTGCACACGGTTACACTGCACTTCCAATGAGACTACTTTAAAGCAAATTTGAAAATATCAAACATGGGAAGAGAAATGGAGTTAATCTTTCAGATCAAAGACCTGAAGAAGAGTAATCTGAAATCTTGACTGTTTCTCTTCTCTAGATGTAGCCTGACCAGCTGAGCATTTCCTGTTTAAGTTTTAAAAAGCTGGATACAAGTAATCTGAACAATTTTAGAAAAACATTCCTAGGTCAACTACTGTGCCCAGTTCTATAGGAGTAATGCTCAAGCGCTATTCACCCCATCTATACAAGATGCAAGAATCGTTCCACATCCTCGGGCAAAATAAGAATGCTCATTTAGATTTGTTTCTACAATACAATACGGAAGCATTTGGGTGCCAGAAATCAAATTTAAAACTTATTTAGCAATACTAGATATTGGAGGAACTCAGCTATGAAGGGAAATGAACACTTATTTGGCCAAGCAGGCTCAACAATACCAACTCTCAGGTCCTTACTATTTGCACACTGACCAAACACTAAAACAGTGTTCGGTCTTGGAGCATCAGCTATTAGTAACAACCTGCTTTAATGCGGGCATGTAGTTTCCTTCAGTACAAGAGTCATTTGCCTAGGAGAGACGCATTCCCATCAACGCCAGGACAACATGTGGACGGAGAGGGGAAATGTGGAACACCAAAAACATTCCAAGCACTACTATCCACTTTGATGGGCAATAAACCAATTTTTAAATGCTGGCATACGTCAATAAAACAAGACAGCTGATCTTTAAAGCGTAAAGCGAGCCGAGAAAAGCTCACACCTAAAATAGCGGTTCTCATGGTTCCCCCGCCCGATACTGCCAGGACTAACGCAGCATCATCAGTACTTTGATTTGTGTCCCGACAACACCGGAGTCTAGGCAGCACGTCTCGAAAATAGTAAACTGGTTTCCGCATATTTTGGGGACATGCCTATTTATATTTAGCGCGACGCTGGATCATGACCAAATAACTAGTGGTCCACATTTTCCATGCGCGATACAGTACGTTCTTCCAGCGAAGAAATACGAACTCTATTAGAAATACTGCACACGGGCATTTCTTTTGTGCTTGATTATACTTCCAAGCAATTCCCGAGCATGTTCTACAATATACAAAAGGCGTTATAAGGGGACAAGTTTTTGGATGCAAAAATTCATAGGTTAAATAATTTTAACTATTTGCTAGTCCCTCTATATTTGGAGGGGCGGAGAAGCGATTTACAAGTGTCCTGTGCTACGTCAGGAATAGTTGTCTTTCCTCCCCATTACCCGTGGTCGGATGGAAAGAGTTTCCATTTCTCTTCCACGGGCAGCATTCAGATTCAGCACACGTGGCAGCGCCAATTTGCTGATGCAACTCGGCCTCAATTGGAGGTTTTTCGTGCCAATTCTTTTTAAAAACGCGCCCAAAATCCGAATAGTACACACTTCGAAAAGATTCTCAACCCCCAGAGCCAGGCTCGTGGCTCTCCAGCAAGGTCAGTCAGCCGGTAACAGTGAGGTCATCTGGAAGCTAGCGACATGATTCAGAACATTTCTCCAGTCAGAGAAGCAACGATCAGTGTCGAAAATAAGAGGGAGCCCTGTATCAGCGTTCATAACGTCTTCACTTCACTAAACACCCCCCCCCCCAATCTTAAAGAGCTCCGGCGGGGGCAGAAGGGGCAGTGTTCTCTTTCACCGGTCAATCACCCCGCCCTCTCAACCACTCCTACCTCTCGATCACCCCTTGTCCATTACAAGAGGGACACCCTCCGGTAAGTTAACAACATCTGAAACGGAAACCCAGGATCATGGAAGTTTAATATTAATCGCCAGCTTCGACTGGTTGCTGCCTATTCATCAAATGTCGGTTGATGAGATTCTATATGCAGCCTGCAACGTTAATACTGTTCATTGCAAATCCCCATGACTCTCGTAGTTAAACAATTGTATTGCTTCCTAATGCCACATACTTGGGGTCAGCAATATAGATATAGAAAATCCCGTTTCGACCACTAGATACACTGTCGAGTATCTTATTTTTAAATAGATGATTTTAAAAACGCAAATTATGGATGGCCGCCATTCACAGACTGCCGGTGCTAATACTAAAAACAAGCTTTAATTTAAAAAAGATTAGCACTAATTTCCTTTAAAATTTGATTTTTTGCCTGTCAAAACTCAATAGACCTTCAAAGTTCCCCCAACCCCCTCCAAAAAAAAATCCTCATTTAACCTCCTCTCCGCAAGCAATTGCCATTTGATTCGTAGCCCAAACAAGGTTCAGTACGTTTAAGACCTCAGAGAAACCGAGACCGCATTCAAATAGAATGGAGCGCTAAACATTTCAATCCTCAGGCTGGATTTTTTAAAAAGCTGCACTGCAGTAGTCCAGCCAGCATTTCTCCCAAAGCTTAGCTGCTTTGCTTTTTTTTCGTATAGCTGTACCTTTCCAAGCAGTCGCCCTCGGCAATAACATTTGCCGGTTTTTGGAGCCGTAACCGTTCGACACAAATCCGGCTTCTCCCGGGCGGTTTTAGAACGCAAACAGCCTCCATCTGAAGCTTTCTGAACTTCCGAAGTCATCCTTTAAATTTCTGTATAACAGAATGAATCCCCAAAGCTCCACAGTACCACCGAGCGCTCCCTACAGTCCGACTAGACACGTGGCTGGGGAATCCCTCCCGCATTTTTATACAACTTGGCTCGCTCCCTTACGTCACAGAGGCGGAATACCAGGCGGTGGGCGTGGTTTGGACGCTTCACCTCACTTTCATTGGTCGAGTCTTCATCCGTTCCCTGTAATTGACTGATGGGTACAAGTCATTTGCATGTGGGGCGCGCCTTTGTACCATCTCCTGGATCACCATTGGTGGTGGAATATCTCCAAGCAAACATCCGCCTGTAATGAAATGGAAGAAATTGAACTTTCCTTTCGTACAGGTTATGAAAAGTGGATTTTTTCACATTCGTAGGTATAAATCCCCCACCCCAAGAAATTAGTCTTGCACATCAGCAATATTAAAAAAGTGAATACGCAAAATTAATTTTCTCAAGAGTTGCGCACCACTCCAGCAACAAATCTGTGATATTTTTGGCAACTCAGTAAACCTTTTCTGTGTGATTTTAAATCGCAGCGGAACAAAGTTATTCGTTGACTTTCACTCCACCAGAGAGTAGCAATGGGTAACTCCAAACAACTAAACGAGGAAAGAAACAAATTAATTGGGCAGAGGTGTAAAGTATCTTGAAGAGATTTGAAAGTATCTTATGTTCTATTGAATGACCTCTTTCATTTTTTTTATATATATACATAGTCCTTCACACATTTATGTCATCAGTCTTTTGCGAAATGGCTATTGTGTGTCTTTTCTACATTGTAACAGTATGTGGTTACAAAGTAATTTTAGGATCAAGACAAAGTGCTTTTTCTTTGTGACAGTTGAGGTCTTCACGTGTTCATTTTCTCTTCTACAGTTTTGTTGCAGCCTTCTTTATCCACTCCTGAGAAACTCATGTTTAATTTTATATTTCAGTCCAGGATGTTGACGTCGCTGGCGAGGGCAATATTTGTTTCCTATTCCTAATTGTCCTTGAACTAAATGGCTTGGTCCTTTCAAGGAGCAAGCAATAATCAACCATATCACTGCGACTGCTGCAACTTTGATAGAGAGCTTCTTTGAGATACATCCGGGATTCTCTCATGAAACGTATCTGCCATTCAAACCAATAATCAAACCATCGCAGCCATGTATTTGGTAATCTTGCCCAAACCTCTCACAGACGCTCACCGTCCTCTTGGAAAACAGAAGAGATCAGTGTAAGTTGTATAGTGCTGGAGAGCCCTCTATTGGTTGCTATTTTACTCCCTCGGGAATCCAAATCACAGTATTAGCATTTTGCTTTTCAAGCACATCGCCTGTAGGAGATAATAAAACAAATGATCGAGATGAAAAGATGACAAAACAGGTGGCACTGACGTTCCATAGAACTAATGCATCCTTGTCAGCTCCTGTGATTTTCTACGTGGAACGTTTATTCAAGTTAATGTGGTAAAAGAACTGAGTGAAGGATTTTTTTTCCTGAAGGAAAATGACTGGCTATGTCAAAGGACACTGCATGGATCTAGCTTCCAATAATGAAGTTAACTTAAGTAGGATAGGGATCCTTGTTGCCCTGCTGATCAGAATTCCATTATGACCCACAGGACAAATTGTTGCATTTGATCAAAATGATAAAGAACATTCCAGCTTGAGTTGACCTATACTATTTATGCAGCAGAAAGAGCACTGTCCTTACTTTCAGTGTCTGCAGACCAGTTTGGTGAAAATTGGCCATCATTGGTATTCACGATTAAAATACTGTAACATCTTTGTCCTCCAGAATGGGAGTGTTGATGTCATTTATAGCCAAGTGTTCCCAGTGAACCTGTACATACAGGGACACCACATCTAGGTCCTTATCAATTCCATGAGATTCCAGCATCCTGTTTAAAGTAAAAAAAGTCATGGGAAACACCACTCACAAAACCCTGGCAGAACCAACACAATGGTATCTAAAACCACAAATGCCGTCTGGATTGCAGGTGGTAGGCCCAAACCACCTGTCTGGATGGAATAATCCATGGGACTCATTCACTGCAAGGAAACTCCACAGTACAAGTCACTAGCCTCAACTTCTTTTGAGACAATGGGTAACCTTCAACAGCATCTAGACATCCCATGGATGATAAGGTCAGCTGCTCCACAAATGGAAGATGCTAAGTGTCTCAAAGTGTAACTATGGTCATGAGTCCCCAAACATGGAACCCCTCACATCAACCTGTTCGTTCACATCTGTTACAAGAGGTGCTTTACTTCTTCATTGCACTGCAGTGTGCCAACTAAACTGACAGACTGGACATCCAATTAAGCCATGTGATATGGAAGAAGGAAAGGGACTAACACAACTAACCAAAAAGTGGAGCTTGGCTGAAGACACAATCAGATTCTGATGGGATGCATACCCTGCTTACACCAGCAAGTAGAAAATGAGTGAAATTGATAGGATCTACATTGCTGCTTCCTATGAAATGATCCAATAGGATTCAAAATGTTCAGAACAAGAAATTCCAAGTCAACTGCTCCAGACAAACACAAAATCAAGGCTCATACATCAGTCTGGGTGCAGGGGAATGACTTGCCTCCTTGGATGCATGTAACATGCCAAATGCACTTTTACAAAGAAGAGCAATATCCTGGCTAACTCAGTGACAACCAAAAGCAAGCAGAATTAATGGACTAGCTTATCTTGTTATTGGCATTTCATCATGGGATCATATGGGACAGAGGAAACCAGTCAGCTCATTGAGCCCATGCCAGCTCTTTGAAGAAGCTACCCAATACATTCCACCCCTCTGTTCTTGCTCTGTGTCTTTCTCTTTTTCAGGTAGATAGCCTATAGCTTTTTCAAAGGTTCCTCCCTTTCGGGCCACATATTCCAGACCCTAACACATTTCCCAAATGTGTGGGATCTAGCCATGCACAAAATAGCAAGTGTATTTCTTGCATTAAAACAGGGGCTATACTAAGAAGAACCTCATTAGCTGTAAAACACTAAGAGATGTTGATACATAAAGACAATTTTTCCTTTCCTTAAGGAAAAAGATATCA
>JARFYF010000063.1:22323986-22338903 GCA_030265395.1 Rhina ancylostomus | reverse complement strand
AAAAGGCAAGTTGGAGAATTAGAAATGGAAGAGATCATTCAATACAATATAAGATATTTTCAACGCTCTTCAAGATATTTTATATCTCTGTCCAATTAATTTGGTTCTCTTCTCTTTTGGTTTTGTGGAGTTACTCATTGCTACTCTCTAGTGGCGAGTATGGTGTTCTAATTATTGTCTTTTGACAGTAATTAAATGATATCTGCTGGTTGTAGGCCAAAACAAATCTATGGATTTAATTAGTTTCAAGCTACCAATAAATATTAAACCTTGAATTGTGGAAATCCAGGTGATGGGGCTTCCAAGAAAATATATCAAACATGTTTCAATGGTCAGACTCTTGATTAAGTCTTGTCCTTAGTGACTGAGCACATAACCTCAGGTGGCACTTCAGTCCAGTAAACAGAAAACAACTTAAGTTGTTAGGGAAAGTTTAAGCTTCACTTTGATGAACAGCCCGTCCAAACAGGATAAATTCAGACAGAACCACTCTATGTTTTGAGACAAGTCAAAACATCTAGCAGATTAACAACCAAGAATGGATTTACTTCATGAAAGGTATCAGTAGTGAGATGGATGTAACTTCAGAACTCAAAATGACTATGTGTAGTGGGTGACAAAGGGTTAAAGATGACTAGAACAATGAGAACTGACGTATCCAAGGGCAAAGGTCCAGGATATGTGAAATAGGGAATCAGATCAGGAATGGCATGCTGACAACCAGAGTTCCATTTATTTTGGCTCTGCAGTAATCCATTGAATCATGTTGCATTGTCCCAAACAGTGCGGAATGACTGCTGACAGAATAAAATCTTCCCCATATTTTACTATCTCTTCCCCTATGAGTTGTCAGGACATTGACACTGTGTTGCTAACTTAAATCCATGAAAGCCGATATGCAGACCTAATTTTCCCATAAAATGCACCGTTTAAATTAGGGTCCTTGTAAATACAAATGAAATGTCCTTATTTTTGTCATTACATCAGTCAGTTAGCAAATCTAATTAAAAAATCAGAGAAAATAACAAACAAAAGCATATATTGTATTCAAAAGAGAATATAATACTAATACTTGTTGTCTTTCAGAAATCTTTAGCAATTTTATAGTTCCAATTTATATGAATTGAGAACCATTTTATAAAACAATAAAGATTTCATATTTTAATGGATAAGGACTATTGTTCCTATTAGGAATGAGGAGCAAATGCTTTGTTTCATTGAAATGTTTTCCTGGGTCAAATGTGAGGTTCTCTTGTATTGACTGCAGTAACCTTTGAAAATATAATTATATGACAGATCTTTGACTAGATTGTGTGTATGTTTATTGTTTGAACTGTAGCCTGTTTCCTGGGTCTGGTATGAAATATACAAATCTGGAAATAGGTTACTCCATATATGAAATTTGCATGTTTTTATCAGTATCTGTATATTATTTCTACATTCTACACTGGTAGGAATTCAAGGCAACACAATGTGTGGCATTAAATCCAAAGAAGAGATATTAAACAAAACTAGAGCATGTGAGATTAGGGTAAAATACTGCCATGGAACCAGAGATTGGTGAATGGACAGAAAATGGAGCAGAAGTAATAGGGCTATGTTCAGCTTAGGAGGCTGTGCTTAGTGGGGTGCCAGAGATCAGTGCTGAAATCCCAGCTATTCACCATTTATATTAATGACCTAGATGATGGGACTGGGTGTAACACTGATCAAAGCTATGTGGCAAAGTGAGCTGTGTGGAGGTCGAAGAGAGGCTTCAGGGGCATATTAGCTGGCTGAGTTGGTGGAATTTAATGGGGTCATTTAAAAAAAATAAAATTGTGAGATTAAAATATGTTGTTCAAAGGCACCTGGGTGTCGTTATGCATGAATCAGTGAGTTAGCATGCAGGTGTAATAAGCAATTGGAAGGTACAATGGCCTTTATTGCCAGAAGATTTTACTGAAAGAGTAAAAACATCAATCTGAAATTACACAGGGCCCTGGTGAGACTGCACCTGTAGCATTGTGTATAGGTCTCATCCCCCTGGCTTGGAATAAAGGAAGTGCAGCAAAGGTTCACCAGACTGATTCCTGGAATGGGGGCATCATCCTATGAGAAAAGCTTAGGACTGGGCCTATGCTTGCTAACATTTAGAAGAATAAGAGGTAATCCCATTGAAACTTACAAAATTCTTATCATAGAATCATAGAATGGTTATAGTGCAGAAGGCAGCTACTCAGCATTTCATATCTGAGCTGACACTCAATCAGCGCAACTCTCCAGTTCTACCCAGTGGTGTCTTCTCTGTAACTCTGCAAATTTTTTCTCACCATACGTTTATCCAATTTTCTTTTGAAGGTCGCAATGGAACTTATCTCCACCACGTTCACAGGCAGTGCACTCCAGATGCCCACCACAAGCCGTGTATGAAAAGATTTTCCTCATGTCACTCTTAATTCTGTTTCCCTTTATTTTATATCTGCGACCTCGCATCCTTGACCCTCCAGTAAAGGCAACAGCCTCCCACTATCCATTCTTGCTGAACCCCTCATCATTTTATATACTTCTAAGAAATCTCCCCTTCATAGAAAAGAGTCCCAGCCTCTCTAATCCATCCCTATATCTATAATACCCTCATGCTTGGAACCATTCTCATAAATCTTTTCTGGATGCTCTCTAATGTCTACACATTTCTCCTAAAATGCAGTGATCACAATAAACACATTGCTACAGCTGAGGCCAGACCAGTATTTTGTAAAGGTTCATAATTTACTTCTCTGCCTCAATTAATAAAGACCAGAATTGTGCATGTCTTATTAATTGCCTCTCCTCATTCTTCCTACCAAAATGCATCACCTCACATTCCTGAATATTAAATGTCATCTGCTATGCATCTGCCCATTCCACCATTGCTTATATTCTGTGCAATCTATTGCTGTCCTCTGCACGGTCAACAAATCTGTCAAACTTTCTATCATGTGCAAATTTACAAATTGTGGCTTGCATCCTCAAGTCTAGGTCACTAATATGATCAAACAAAGCATTAACAGTGCTCTCTGGAGAACCCTATCATTCACCTTTCCCAAGTATGAAAAACAACCATGACCCTCTGTTTGTCTGTTACCTGTCCAACTTTGTATCTATCATTTCAACGTCTCTCTTATGCCTGTGTTTCAACTGTGCTGATAAACATTTTATGTGGCACCTTATCAAATGCCTTCTGGAGGTCCATGTACACCACATTCACTGTATCACCCTCATGAAAACTGTCAGCTACTTCATCAAATTTTTATTGAATTGGTTAAATATAATTAGCTCTTAACAAATTTGTGCAGACTTGTCTTAATGAATCCATTTTCCTCCAGATCAAAGTTTCTCAAAGCTTTCCCAAAATGAATTACGGAGCTTGTTGATAAGTTAGAAGCATGGATGATGTTCTCCCTGGTTGGTCTGTCTGGTATCAGGGGTCAGCTTTTCCCGACTGAAATGAGAAAAAATGGGGTGGTGAGACTTTGGAATTCTCCATCCAGGAGGGCAGTGGAATCTCAGTTGTAAAGTTTATTCAAGAAGGAGGTTGATAGATTTGTAGATATAAAGAAATCAAGGATTAGGGGGTTTGTGCAGGAAAGTTGCACTGAGGCTAAAGATCAGCCATGATCTTATTGGAGAGCAGGGCTGGCAGAGGGCCCAGAAGGCTTAGTCCTGCTTCTAGTTATTATATTCTGATGTTTTTTTCATGCCATCCTGACTTGGACAATTATTATTGTCTCCCTGCAACATTCTTCCTAATCCATTGCCAGAACTCCATCCTCATGGGCAGTTCAAGAGAAAGCTCTGTAAACCTAGGTGTTGGCTGCAGCTCAGACGTTAGCACTTCTGCTTCTGGGTCAGAAGGTTGGGGGTCCTACACTGCCATCAGCACAAAGTCAGGGCTGGCTTTCCAGGAAACTACTGAGGAAGACCAGTACTGTTTCTTTGGATGAAATGTTAACAGAGTCTCGTCTGCGATCTCATACCATTGCAAATTTCTCATGAGACAGAAGGAGGCTATTCAACCTTTCAAGCCAATGCTGGCTGTCAGAGTAATTCTACCACTCCCATTCCCTCTATTTATCTTTATATTCAGTGTTTGCAAATAATCTCAAGGTATAACTTCAGATAAGAACAGTGAGTTATCCCTAATGTCCAGGCATTTACTTCTATCTCAATCAGTTTCAGTAACATCAAATATTTTCTGGTCATAATTACATTGTTGCTTGTGAGAGTTTGCTGTTCCTTGGCTACTGCTTTTTTTACATCACAATCATAACAACAGGTATTCCATAAATTATCAATGCTTGGTTTTCAATTATTTTACTATGACACCATTGACTCTTACGAAGCTATTTTTCACCATGGCAGATGCTGTACCACTCACCATGCCTAGAATACTCTATACTGAAATACCTGAATGGAAAACATTTTGTTAGGAGAAATTTAGCAAATCGATAAGGCATTTTCAATTTACAAAATTTCTCCTAACAAAATGTTTTCCAGGGATGCATCCTTTTTGTAAGTTGAGGAATGGCTGCACACTTCAAAAGTACTTTCCATCACAGGTACAGCTCTCCCCACAATCGAGGACATCTACAAGGGACGATGTCTCAGGAAGATGACATCCATCATTAAGGTCCCCCACCATCCAGACCTCATTGCTGCCATCAGGCAGGAGGTACAGGAGTCTGATGACCCACACCTCAAGGTTCAACGACAGCTTCTTCCCCACTGCCATCAGGTTCTTGAACCAACCTGAAAAATCCTAATTCTACCCCAAACCATATTTCCCTCAGCTTGCACTGATGTTGTTATATTTACTTTCGTTTATTTTGTCATGTAAGTTATGAATAATTTATGTTAATTTAAGTTTATACAACCTATGTTTGTCATGTTTATAATGTACAGTGCTGCTGCTGCAAAAAGCTAAGTTTCATGGTGTTTATACTCTGTGTATGTGTGCCCATGATGAAAAACTTGAAATTGAATTTTATTGGCTATCAGGTGCTGGTACTGAAAAAGTGCTTTGTAAATTCAAGTAATACTTGGAGCAACTAGGGGTGAACACAACTGTGACCTTGCAGTGCCACCCACGTTCTAGGAACTATAAAATATCAGTTGATGTGTGACATTACCAAGCAACAGGAGAAGGCAACAGAATGAAAAGGAATGTAAAGCTAATGTAATGCATAATCATTGCTGTGGGCTGCAAAAATATTAAACTGGCAGAAACGAACAAAAACAGAAGCTGATGTTTATGGTTCAGCGAAGGTATGCATTCTGTGAGGTCCGCCAACATAGGGAGAGAGTTGTAAATTCTGCAGCTGGCTTTGTGAAGGGGTTTGGGACTACTCAGCAGCATTCAGGCATTCATTTAGATATGTAACTTGCAGAAATTAAGCTCCATCCTTAACCTCATGAAGTTGAAGTGGACAAATATTTGGGCTGTGAGGAAATCAAAGTTTATGGGGTTTATATATTGCTGATGTAGTACTGTTGTTTCAAACAGGAGAAAGGGATAAACTAAGCAACTATAGAACAGTGAACCTGACAACTGAAAATTGTTGCAAAATATTATGAGGAATTGCATAAATCAGTATTTAGAGAGGCAAAGATCACTCAGCATGGATTTGTTAAGGGAAAAATGTGTCTGACTAAATTGAGCAATTTAATAAGATAATGTCAATGAGTGTAGTGCATTGGATTTTAGCAAGTTGTTTTACAAAGTCCTATGTAGCAGATTGATCAAGAAAGTAAAAGCCCAAGGGATCCAAGCAAAGGTGGCACAGAGTTAAATATTGATTCAGTGGCAGAACGCAAAGACCAATAATCAACTGGAGTTTTAGCAACTAGAGGGCTGTACACCATGAGGTTCTGCAGGGTTCAGTGATGAGCACTTTGCAATTTGTGATCCACATAAGTAGTATGGATTTAAATGACCCACATAAGTAGTGTGGTGACAAATAAGAAGTACAATAAATTGATACTAAAATTCACAATGAAGTTGATAGGGAGGAATAAAGTTCTAGGGCTACAGAAGGATATCAAGATACTCGTAAAATGAGCACAAAAGTGACAAATGGGTAGCAAAAACATGGCAAGGGGATACAATAAATGGCAGGATATGAAATGTAAAGGAACAGAGGCACATTGGAGAGCATGTCCACAAATCTCTGTAAGCAATAAGACCGGTGGATCAGTGGTAAAGAAGGCATACAGGATATTTGCTTTTACTGGCTAGGGCATAGAATGCAAGAGCCAGAAGGTCATGCTAAAACAGTATATTAGCTCAGCCACAGCTAGAGAACGGAGTACAGTTCAGCTACCGGGAAGAATATGACAGCACATGAGAAAATGCTGAGGAGATTTACAAGCATGTTTCCAGGAATGGAGAGTTTTGGCTATCTGGAGAAACTTCTTGGGCCAAGGTTGTTTTTGGAGCAAAGAGATTTAATTAGCAGAGGCCTTGACAGGTAATCAGAAAGAACCTAATTCCCTAACAGAAAGGTCAGTAACTAGGGAGCATGGATTTAAATTACCCGGTAAAAGAATTGAAGGATGCTGAGAAATTTCACCTAAATTTTGGTGGCGGTCTGTAACTGGAGACAGGACTCCTCACCCCATATAAAAGGTACCTAGAAGAGCCATAACCTGTAAGACTATGGGCCAAGAACTGGGAAGTTGGACTAACTTTAAGTCTTTTTTTCTGGCATAGACATGATCGGCTGAATCACCTTCTTCTGTGCTTCAAATTCACATGATTCTATAATTTCCTGTTGTGGGATCTTACTGCCTACAAAAAGAATCAATGTTAGCCTGCATGACAATACTTTGACAAGTAATTTTGTTGATTGAAAGTCATTTCAGAGGAGATAATAGGTTGTAAGAGAAATATTTGTTATTTCTTTCTAATTCATATTGTGCCCGCCGTCTACCTGACAGGAATAATAATCATTAGAAAACAATACTGTGATGGCAAGGCTTTTGTGTACCATTATCTGCTTTGTGTGCATCTACTTATGGAACTATTTTGCATTCAACTGCATTTTATTCATACATTATTTTGCCTTCCACAGAAATGGAAGGTCTGTCCAATGAGCGCTCAACTGCAAGTCCCTTGTACAACCAGTCCATAGCATACTCTTGCAATGAAACAATCCCAATCACTTCTCCACAACACAGGTAACCACTAGCCAGAGGCACTTACTGCACACAGAAGAATTAAAATGCCACCCCTACATACTTCCTTTGTACACACTGTGTGAGAGGACATGACTTATGTGGTGCATTCATTAAAAATGATATTGCTCTATGTAGACAGTAATGCTGTGATGTACAAATATTTCTAGAACATTCTCTATTGAAATCAATTCCTGGAAATAAAGTAAAAGCTTTGTAAAATAAAAAAGTGGGCATTGATCAGTTTAGAATCTGCTTAGTGGATAGAGAGTGGACCCAATTGAGGAGGAGATAGTTGATGCCCTTTGACAAAGCATCCTGTCTATGGAAAAACACACAAAGACACTGGAGGAAATCAGCGGGTCAGGCAGCAACTATGGATGGAAATGGACAGTCGACAATTTGCATCAAAACCCTTCATCTGCAATGCATTAGGGATAAAGGGTCTTGGCCCGAAATGTGGACTGTCCATTTCCCTCCATAGATGCTGCCTGACCTGCTGAGTTCCTCCAGCATTTTGTGTGTTGCCTCAGATTCTAGTATCTGAAGTCTCTTGAAGCCTCTGAAGCCACTTGACACCAGGATGTAGCCTGTGTGGTACGAGAAGCCTTCAACTTGTTTCCTCAAACTTGCTCAGGGCTCAATATCTTTGTGAAGTGTCCTCGAGGATATGGTAGGGATAAGGCCATCACCCATTTCCTACTGGAATCCCCCTTCTCAGAAAGGTATGGAGAGAGATGTGTTGGTAGCTGTCCTGGATCTTCCCCAGAAGCTCAAGAACAGGAGTCTGTGCTCTATGGGCTGCTCCCTGAGAAGCATGCTGAGATAGTCATTCACTTCTGCTAGAGGAGGCTCTGTGGTCCACCTGAACCTGTTGCCCTTCCACCAGAAGGAACTATTCACAACTGAATATTGCTGGCCAGCACACTCCAATGTCCAGGAGTACGTACTGAGGGATTTACTTCGAGAAAAATGTCTCATGCAATGGATCAATGGGATATAATTTTTGTGAAATGTGATTCCAATCCCCTCATCCCCTAAAACTCCTTTGCATGCAGTATTCATGAGGATGTAACCATGATGGACTCATAAAAAAAGATTGCTCCAAATACTACTGTAATACTGCAGTGTACAAATATATTGACTGTAAATTTGTAAAACATGGTACATGTTTGCATGAACTTTGTATGAAATGCTCTTTAGAATTCTACTCCTAAGTTAACAAAACTGACTCATTCATCAATTCCAATTGAAAGAAAAGGTATACACCCTTTCACTGCAGGCCCAAGTGTCTCCCAGGTGAGAGGTGAGGCAGATCACAAGCATTGGTAACAGGCACAGGCAGCTGGCAGATAGAAAAATGGGATGAGAGGGGCATTTTGGTCCCCAAATTGCTTTTCTTTCCTAGTTCTGGAGGTGTGAAACGAGAACCTGGGGAAGGTAGCACTGTTTTGCGAGTGATACCTTCTCAGCTTGGAGCTTGAAGCACTAAGGGTACATAAGGGATCTGAACTCAAAAACATATGTGGGTTCAGATCATCCTGGATAAGACATGCTCCGTGAACAGGTTGTCCACCAGGAAATACAGGAAGGTTGTTTCATAATTTTTAAAGGAATTATGGATCTTTGGAGTCTTCTAACCCAGAGCAAAGCAGATGCTCAGTCAACGAGTTTATCCAGGATTCAGATGACTAGATGCCTACATACTAAGGAATGTGGGAATTGGAGCAAATTCATTCAGAAAATGAATGATAGAAGATGTTCGAAGGACAATCTGGCTTACTCCTATTCCTACTTCCTACATTCTTGTGTATTACGAGATGTATTGTGGGATTAGTCAAACACTGGGCCAGGTTTTAAAGACCAGCAGTAACAAAACCCTGCAGGCTGCCTCCCCACAAAACAAAGCTAATTTCAGACTGTCTAACATCATCAGAACCACCCATCCCACTCTTTCACCTTAACCCAAAAGAAAGAACATTTAATTAACAGAAATCTTTAAATCACATTGGTTTTTCTATCAAAAAATGGAAAACAAAAACAATCTGTTGAGGCACGGGAGAGAACTTGTTGGGACCTGAACTACAGAGCCCTGAAAACTGGTGAGGTGATCATAATACTCAGCTATCCCACAACCATTGATTGCAATGCAGACACGAGACCAACGTTGTGCTGTCTGCTCACTTTCATGATTTCAGTGCCCAGCTAGTGCTAACCTCCCATCTAATAGGATAGACACATTAGCAGCAGGCCACAACCTCAGGCTGCTATGTCCTTTGCTAGATTGCTCTGCTTAAAGGGAGGTTTGATGTAACTGGTATAGGTGGTGTCAATCATGCAGGGAGCACTGTGATGGGGTTTTACAATAGGCCTCCCAGGAGCCACCAGGAGATAGAGGGACAGAGATGTAGATAGATTATGAGAAGATGTAAAAGCAACAGGGTTGTCATAGTGGGTGACTTTAACTTTCCCAATAATGACTTGGATTTCCTTAGTGCAAATGCTGAGATGGGGTAAAATTTCTTCAGTGCATTCAAGAGGGTTTCTTGGAACAGTACATGGTTAATCCAACTCAAGGAGGGACCATACTGGATCTTGGTTTGGGAAATAAGCCTAGACAGGGTGACTGGCCTATCAGCAGGAGAGCATTTTGGAATTAGTGATCACAGCTCCTTACGTTTTAAGATAGTTATGAATAAGGATAAGTCTGGACCTTGTGGGAGGGTACTAAACTGGGGGAGGGCAAATTACAACATTATTAGGCAGGAGCTGTGGGAGTTAATTAGGAGCAGCTGTTATTGGGCAAGTCCAAATCTGACATATTAGTCTTGTCTAAAGACCAGCTGATCAGAGCTCAGGACGAGCATATTCCAGTAAGGAGCAAGGACAAGGATGGCAAGGTAATGGAACCTTGAGAGAGATTATGCACCTTAATCTGAAAGAAAAAGGAAGCACATATAAGGTTTAGGAAGCTAAAATCAGACAGAGCATTAAAGAATATGGAGATAGCAGGAAAGAGCTCAAGCAAGGGATTAGGAATGCCAAAAGGGGCCATGAAATGTCCTTGACAAGTGGATTTAAAGAGAATCCCAAGGTATTTTATACTTTCATTAAAAACAAGAGGATAACTAGGGAGAGGGGAGGACCACTCAAGGATAAAGGAGGGAATATATGCTTGGAGCCAGAGGATCTGGGCAAGGTACTAAATAAGTACTTTGCATTGGTATTCACCAAGGAGCAGGACATGGAAGATAGTGGTAGCAGTGTAGGACATGCTAATGTGCTGGGGCATTTTGAGATCAGGAAGGAGGTGGTGCTGGTTCCTTTGAAGAGTATCAAGGTGGATAAGTCCCCAGGGCCTGATGGGATATATCCCAGGATATTGAAAGAGGCAAGAGAGGAGATTGCTGGGGCCTTGACAAAGTTTTTGTATCTCTACTAGTAACAAGCAAGGTCCTGTAGGACTGGAGAGTAGCCAATGTTGTTCCTTTGTTTAAAAAGGGAAGTAGGGATAATACAGGAAATTATAGGCTGCTGAGCTTCACATCAGTGGTAGGGAAGCTACTGGAGAGATTTTTTAGGGATAGGATTTATGCACATTTGGAAAAGCATGGCCTGATCAAGGACAGTCAGCAATGCTTTGTGCGGGTCATATCTTACAAACTTGATTGAGTTTTTTGAGGCGGTGAAGAAGATGATTGATGGAGGTAGAGCAGTGGATGTTGTCTATGTGGATTTTGATAAGGCATTTGACAAGGTTCATCGTGGAAGGCTGATCCAGAAAATTAAGATGCATGGGATCCACAGTGAATTGGTAGTTTGGATTCAGAATTGGCTTGCCGGGAGAAGACAGAGGGTAGTGGTGGAAGGGTGGTTTTCTGGCTGGAGGTCCGCGACCAGTGGTGTTCCACAGGGATCCGTGCTAGGTCCTCGTTTTTGTTTGTGATATGTATAAATAACTTGAATGAAAATGTAGATGGGTGGGTTAGTAAGTTTGCAGACAACACAAAGATAGGTGGAGTTGTGGACAGAGTAGATGGCTGTCAAAGTATACAGCAGAATATAGATGAGTTACAGATATAGGCAGAGAAAAGGCAGATGGAGCTTAATCCAGACAAGTATGAGGTGTTACTTTTTGGAAGATTTAGTAAAGGGGGAACATGTACAGTTAATGGCAGGGCAGAGAAAAGGCAGATGGAGTTTAATCCAGACAAGTATGAGGTGTTACTCTTTGGGAGAGTTAGTAAAGGGGGAACATGTACAGTTAATGGCAGGGCCCTTAACAGCATTTATGTACAGAGAGATCTGGGGGTCCAAGTACAAAGCTCACTGAAACTGGCCACACAAGTAGATAGGGTGGTAAGGAAGGCATATGGCACGCTTGCCTTCATCAGTTGGGGCACTGAGTATAAGAGTCAGGAAGTCATGTTGCAGCTGCATTTGGAGTACTGCTTGCAATTCTGGTCACTCCATTACAAGAACGATGTGGAGGCTTTGGAAAGGGTACAGAAGAGGTTTACCAGGATGCTGCCTGGATTAGAGGGTATGAGTTATAAGGAGAGGTTGGACAAACTTGGGTTATTTTCTCTGAAGCATTGGAGGCTGAGAGGAGAGCTGACAGAAGTTTATAAGATCATGAGAGGCATAACTAGTGTAAATAGAATCTTTTTCACAGGATACAAATGTCAAGTACTGAAGGACATGCATTTAAGGTGAGGGGGGAAAGTGTAAAGGAGATGTGAGGGGTGAGTTTTTCACACAGAAAGCGGTGGGTACTTGGAATGGGCTGCCAGGGGTCATGGTGAAAGCAGATACGACAGTGTGTTTAAGAGGCTGTTAAACAGGCACATGAATATGCAGGGAATGATGGGATATGGATCATGTACAGTTAGAAGAGAATTAGTTTAATTCAGCATCATTTTTGGCACAGACATTGTGGGCTGAAGCGCCTGTTCTTGTGCTGTACTGTTCTATGTTCATAGTACAACATGGGAGGGAACAGGTTCCAAGATTCTTACAGACTGCTCTGGAGATCTGGAAGAGATACATCAGATGACAGGTGTTTCATGGTGAACCAGGAGGCCCAAATTATACACATTTCTTTCTCTTTCAGGATAATACACCATAGAACCAAAGGAGTCAATGGGAAGAGACAAGTGATTCTGCATGTCTTAGCTCTCAGACCATTATTGGAATGCCTATTGCTGTGGCCAGGAGTAAGTCTAGAAACATTGAAGATGACCATATCACCACACCTATTTCTCCTTCACACAGCAAAGCATTAGTGCATTATGAAATCTGCCAGAAAGCCTGCAGTGTATTGAAGAATTCAGTACCAGTTCAATATAGGGGATTATGCAGAGCTGATAGCCCACGTTTCCAGTGCAGAAGTAGTGGCTAACTCTTCTCACACACTGTTGTGTCCAATTATGGTGAAGCATCTGATGGCTGATGCCACAGATTCCATTGCAGCACAAGCAGCGGGTACCCAGTGTTGCTGCCAGGCAAGCTCAGACTCCTGCCATTGTGCAGTGTGTAAAGGAGTTTGCAATATGTCATAGAAGTAGAGTTCTACAGGTCAGAGAAAGGCAGGTTAGAGCAGTGAATGTTGAGTTACCTGCAGTTTGCATTAAAATGATCAGGAGAGAGTAAAAGAATGGGGGGGGGGGCAGGTGGAATTCCCTGAGAACTCTACGGGTAGAAGAAAGAATCCACCAAAGACACCTGGCAAAAGAAGAGTCATGCCAAGCTTCACTCAGATCTGACCTCAGGTTTTGAAGCTGAGGAAGGATATTTGTTAGGCCAGAGTATCAAAGGATCAAAGTCCAAGGCCTGAGTTAATTTGTGATATTGCAGAAATTGCAAACTTCACATCAGGTCTCTATTCCAATGGGTTGAATCATCTAACTGCCTCCAGGATCTCTGGCCTTCCTCTCAACCAATCCCAGAGCATAGCATTTGCCCATCCAATCCCAGACCCCAGACTCGGGTGTTTCTGCAGTGAACCCCATGAAACCAAACCTATCACAAGCCTGCATTGGGGCAATGAATTGAAGTATACTAAGGGCTGTGTATCAACAATAGTTATTAACCTAAAACACTCCATGGGCATGATTTAGTGGCAATATTTAAATATTTTAAAAAAAGGTGTCTTTGCAGTTCAAGTTGTTTTCCCCAGTATTAAATATGCCAAAAGTTTTTTGCAAATCACCCCAACCAAACAAAATAGGTAGGACATTTCTGCAATCTTGCCTTGTCTTTTCCAAAACTCGGCCACAATTTTTTTGAAAATCATTCTGGAATTTAGATATGGTTAGGGTTATCATAGGGATGGAGTTACAAGTGAGCCATGATCTGACTGAAATGGGAACATACGTGAGGGGTTGAATAACCGCTCCTATTGCTATGCCCTGGGTGGCTGTGTATTCCACAGCAGGTGTTCCAAGCCATGACTCGACATTCCCCTTAGGTAGAGGAAATGCGTTTGGAGATATCCCTCATTTCAAACCCCAACTCGTTAATCTTTTCCACAAATCAATAAGGCCAGCATTATGCGACCATTGAATAACCTGATGTCGGACTCTAGGTGTCTCCCCACAGCAAGCACTGGTATTGCATTGAGGAGGGCAGGCTTGTTGGGGCAGTCTCAGTGCGTTTGCTCCAGTCTGTTTCTTACCTGGTCCCTTTCAAAGGAGTGCCAGAGAGGAGAGCAACTGCACCGAACTCTCTATATATCCTTCAACTTCTCATGACTGACACACCCACAACAACTGATCAGGAAATGCATCGGAATATATATTTAATGCACAACATTGTTTTAAATCAGGATGTGAAACCCCAACCAATGGAGTAAGAACTATTCTGTTTGTGACGAGACTGTTTCCTTCTAAACCTGCGGGAATGGGAGAAACCGCCAGAAACACTAAAGGTAAGAGACCTCGGATTTATAAATGATTATTCTCTTTTTTTTATATCCGGTTCGGAATATTATAAGCTGGGGTTGAATAGTATATTAATTTAAATAAAGTGGAGATGTTTTAGAAAGATTTACAGTCTATACAAGACGTAGAAGTCGAGAAATATAGGTCCTTGCATTCCAGTGGGGAAGATCTCCTGAAACTATTCTACCAGAAACCTAGTGTAAGCAATCCCACTGCGAGGTGCGGTGTTTCTTGCATTACTTTAGCGAGATGTTAAATCGTGCAGGTAAACGCCGACGCGAAGATTTTCAGTTTGAAAGCCCGTGTGCTTGGAGGCTATCAGCAACAGGGAAGTAAGTGCCAGGCTGTGGGAGAGAAGTTGGCGAGGGTCCGTGGGATAAACGGAAACTAAATTATAACATGGGATCAGTCGGTTAATTCTGAGCACATTTCGCCAACGGACGCATCAAGAAAGCCATTTTATCTCACTTTGCCAACCTAAGTCAATGCTTAATGAGAAGCTCATCGAATCAGTACTAAATGAATAAATCTCTTCATTAGTGCGGTTGGGGAAATCAGCAGTTTATCGAGGAAAATAGTTGAGGCCACTTTTCTCTTGGGCTCCTGCAAACCGAGGATTGTCTTGGTGGCACGCTGCCGGAATATTTAGGGGTTGTATTATAAATTATGTTTTGTAAAGTTAGGACTGGAAATAACCGTGTTTACCATGTAGTCCGGGAAACGGCTTGCCATTTCTCCTGCTTCAGTCCCCGCCCACACTGGCGCTGTTGTGAGGGGGATAA
>JARFYF010000063.1:22306320-22319547 GCA_030265395.1 Rhina ancylostomus | reverse complement strand
CCCGTCCAACCCCCCCCCCCCCCGTGCTTCTTCTCTTCTTCCCTTTCCTGGCCTCTTTTTTCTACCTTTTTTTCCTCATTATGGCCTTGCACCTTATTGTCTGCCTGCACAGCACCTTCTCTGGAAATGTAACACTTTATTTTGAATTCTGTTATTGTTTTACCTTGTACTACCTCGATGCACTTTGTAATGAATCGATCTGTACGGACGGTATACAAGACAAGTTTTTCAGTGTACAAGTGACAATAATAAACCAATTCCAATTCTAACTGTAACACTATATTCTGCATTCTGTTATTGCTTTTTCCCTTTGCACTACCCCAACGTGCTTATGTTTGGGAATATTCTGTCTGCATGGCATGCAAAACAAAGTGTTGCACTGTATCTCAGTACACACGACCAATTACCAATTACCAGTCTAAACCCTAGAACTCACACTCCAACAGAACTGTGGTCATACCTTCACCAGAAGGACTGCTAATGTTGAAGAAGGTCGCTCACCACCACCTTCTCAAGGGGCAACTAAAGATGCACAATAAACACCGACCTTGCCAGATCCCATAATACCAACAACTGAAAAGCACACCTGGGTTACCCTGCAATGCTGAGAGTGAGTGAGGAGTCCTTGCCATTCACTGGTTGTTTTAATGCTCCCTTGTCTGTATCGGGCAAGTACAGCAGTCAACCTTTCTGCGCTAAACGTTACAGCAGGTTTTCTTTTAACTTGGGCATTTCTCTGTCTTCAACAGTGGTTTCACTCTAACTGTGGGGTGACTGTGGAGAAGTTTTAGTCTGTGATGCCGCAGTTACAGCGCAGATGCAGCCTCAATCCAGCCAGGTGTCAGCTGTAGCTCAGTCGGTTGCACTCTTGGTTCTGAGTCAGAAGGTTGTGGGTTCAAATCCCACTCCACTTAATTGAGTGCTCGTACCAAAGTTTGCTGAGGGAGTGCTGCACAGTCAGAGCTGGAGTCGTTCCGATGAGATGTTAAGTCAGGCTGATATCACGGGTGGAAGTTAAATGATCACAGTGATACTTTACCAACGTTTGTGCAAATCTGATTACCTGGCCATTCTCACACTGCTGTGAACTGGGAACTTGGAGTGCTCACATGGCTGCTGTGTTTCCCATAGTGACTTCAAGTACTTCATTGTCGTAAGGTGCTCAAGGACATGTCATTGAAATCTTCCCAGTGGGGGCCAGACTTCCTAGTGGAGGCTGATTTCACTTCAGTCAGTTCACACCCGACCCTTGATTGTCTGAGGCCAAAGTATGTACAGATTACAAATGATTTGTAATATGGAATAGAATGGAATTGATTTATTTGTCACATGTATCAAGGTACAGTGAAAAGCTTCTCTTGCATACTGTTCACACAGATCAATTCATTACAACAGTGCATTGAGGTAGTACAAGGGAAAACAATAACAGACTGCAGAGTAAAGTGTCACAGTTACAGAGAAAGTGCAGTGCAGGCAGACAATAAGGTGCAAGGCTATAACGAGGTAGATTGCGAGGTCAAGAGTCCATCTTATCGTACTAGGGAACCATTCAATAGTCTCATAACAGTGGGATAGAAGCTGTCCTTGAGCCTGGTGGTATGTGCCATCAGGCTTTTGTATCTTCTGCCCGATGGGAGGGAGGAGAAGAGAGAATGTCCGGGGTGGGTGGGGTCTTTGATTATGTTGTCTGCTTTACTGAGGCAGCAAGAAGTGTAGACAAAGTCCATGGAGGGGAGTCCTTGGAATTATCTACTCAGAGGGCTGTGGAGGTGGAATCTTTGAATATATTTAGACTGGTTGGAATTTTGGGCAAAGGGGGAATCAGAGTATCTGGGATATAGAGGAAAATGGTGTTAAGGTAGAAGATTGGCCATGACCTTATTGAATAGTGGAGTCATGAGAAGGAGCTGGATGGCATAATCTTGCTCTGATTTGATATGCTGTGAGACTGCCAAAACTAATTGATGTCAGCACATACTCAGTGTGAATATAAGTGTTAATAAGGCCAATTTACGAAACATGGAATCCCAATGAGTCATAATTTCACACAAACAAGCAGTCATTTTAAATTGATTTATGATCGTATTATTATTTGTCACACCATTCATTATAGTTCCTATCTTCCATGGCCACTATATTTCATTTGGTATCAACCAGCATAGGGCAGATGGAGTCTTTTTCCCAGGGTGGAAATGTCAAATACAAGAGGGCATAGCTTTAAGCTATGAGGGGAAAGTTTAAAAGAGATTTACAAGGCAGGTTTGTTTTACACAGAGCGGTGGGTGCCAGGAACAGGCTGCCAGGGGTGGTGGTGGAAGCAGATATAATGGCATTGTCTAAGAGGCATTTAGACAGGCTTGTGAAGAGACAGGGAATGAGGGAGATGTAGACCATGAGCAGGCAGACGTGAAGTTTAAATTGACGCCATTGTCACTACGGACATTGAGGGTCAAAGGCCTGTTCCTGGGCTGTGCACTATGTTTTATTTTCCACCTTGTCAAGGGGAGAGTAAACTGCAAAGGGGAAGGGTTGTTAGAGAAGGTGTTTGGCTTTGAGGAAAAGACATGTGAATGAGAGGGGTAAGGAAAAGAGGTGATCAGGAATTTGGCCAGAGAGGTAGGGGTGTTAAAGTCGACCCGTGCTTCAGGAAAGAATCGGACAACGGCAGAAACAAAGATCTTACGATAAATGCTTTATTAGCTTCTCGCTAGTGGGAGTTGGATAATACAGAGAGAGAGTGAACCATGTAACTCTAACTCTATACCGACACAGAGAAGGTTTTACGTGGGAAAGCTATGTAAGAAACCACACTTACACAGGCAATTGTTTACATGACAAGATATAGGTAAAAAACTGCTTCTTCCCACTGGTACCAGCTATTAAAACTAGACATAACTAACTCACACTACATGAAGTCATCCTTTACCTTGAAAATCCTTTCACAGAGAGAAGCATACTAAAAAAAAGTACATATTAACCCTTACACTGCCAGTCTTTAACCCTTGCTTTCCCCAGCTATCTTTCACAGGGGAACGTTGGGCTGAAGGGCTCATTCCTGTGCTGTCCAACTCCATGACTCTGGGTGAGCTTGAAAGAGGGGAGGAATAAATGGGAGAAGAGGAAGAAATAAGGGGACAGCAGGAGAGATCAAAAGCAAATATCCAACTTTAAACCAGCACGCAATCAACATGACAACCTATTAGTCTGATTGGCAAAAGATTGAAATGCATTTGCACTTGAATGGATCTACAAAGCTAATATAAGTGCATTCTCCTGTGAAGGAAAAATGTTTTCCTCTCAGATATTCTCGAGCACCTCCTTCTGCCTTAAAGCTCGCACTCAGCAGGGGCTTGTCTCAATCAAGAAAAAATAAGCATTTTGCCATTGGCATTTGTATAAAACGATGAGAAAAATGACAGCTAAAGGAGATGAGAGATTGTCAGCAGCATTTTTGATCTTAAAAATATTAACCACGCAGATTATTTGCTTGATAAAAGTCTGCAGCAATTTCATGTCTGATCTCAGTGTTGCAAATTCAGGGAAACCTTCAGTCCATCCTCAATGAATGTTAATTCGGAGAAGGTAAATCTGTCAGCCTGGAATGCAGGGCTGAATTTACAGCTTTACAACAGGTTACATTATCAAAAAGCAAAGTAAAAAGGGATGCTGAAAGTCAGGTTCCACTCAGTGTTTGCAGCACAGTACAGACTGTCTGTGCTCGTGTTTCTGGTCCTTGGTCATGTCAACTGGTCTTACTCAATCCCCGCAGCAAGAAGAGTGCCCCTTTTATGCTGTTTTTATTAGATATTAATTAGTCACATGTACATCAAACCACACAGTGAAATGCGTCTTTTTGCATTGCTAAGAATGTGCTGGGTGCAGCCCGCAAGCATCGCCACGCTTCCGGCGCCAACACAGCACGCCGACAACTTCCTAACCCGTACATCTTTGGAATGTGGGAGGAAACCGGAGCACCCGGAGGAAACCCACGCAGACACACAGGGAGAACGTACAAACTCCTTACAGACAGTGGCCGGAATTGAACCCAGGTCTCTGGTGCTGTAACAGTGTTACGCTAACCGCTATACTACCATGCCTGAGGGACTTGATGGTTATACTTCTCACACAGAGGACAGTGGGTAGACGAAACAAGCTGCCAGAGAAAGTGGTAGAGACAGGTACAATTACAATGTTTAAAAGACATTTAGATAGGTATGTGGATAGGAAAGGTTTAGAGGGATATGGGCCAAGTTGGGCTGAAGGGCCTGTTTCCCTGCTGTATAACTCTAAAACTCTAAATTTAAAAGAATCAATAGATTTTTGTATATTAGAGGAATCTAGGAATATGAGATTAATGCAAGAAATATACTGAGGTAAAAGGTCAGCATTGATTTCATTAAATGGTGGACTATCAGAGACTGAATGGCCTACTCCTGCTTCTGTTTCTTACATTCTTATGTTAAAACATCTTTAGTTCATCAACTTTGTTCAAATCTGGAATATATTTTCTGCATCTGCTCTCAGAACCTGCAGGTGCTGTCTTCAATAGGGGGGAAGTTGATGGACATGTGTGAGAGAATAAGGGTATGGGGAAAATAAGTGTGAGAATGGAATTGATGGGGTTGTTCTCAGAGCCGCTGTAGACCCCTTGGGCTGATGTCATTAGAAAATATGGAAGTATATAATATGAAAACAAGGTGAGGTAAGTTGAACAGAGCAGCTTAGGGAGATGATTAGGAACAGATCTTCTGGCTGTCTTATAAGCCTTCATGTAAGAAATGACTGGGAGACCCAAAAGTGGCTAAAAGAATCAAATATTTAGAAAAGTAATAAATATTTAGGGAGTAAACATTCAGTACAGTATCTTTGCACACAACCTCTTTAAGCCTGCACTTAAAGGACATCAAAATGATTTGAACATAAAAGAATTGAATATAAATAATCATCTCCAATTAATACAGAATTTTGTTATTTTCTTGACTGAGTTGTTCATAAAGTTTATTATAGGAAATTCATACTTCAATGCCTTTCTGGCACTCAGGAAGGGGTGTGGGTACAGATGGAGTTCTTAATGAGAGCTGAGTTAAGATAAGGAAACTTTTATTCAATGTACTATTATTATCAGGGTTCTTATCATATTTTTACTAAAGTTGGACTCGCACAAAGGATTTGATAAACTCCAACAACATGGCTTACAATAAAAGAAAGCTATTATTCTAGTTTCAGGAAAGTTCCAAAATAATTCATTTTATACTGAATGGCGTCAGTGTGTGTTGACAGGACCACATTTAATGGAAAGTATTCCATCTCTCTCCTACCCTCCCCTCTCCTCAATAAACCACGAATTAATCCATAACTGACAATTTCAAACAATTAATGAATTGGGTGAGGAAAAATCATGCAGAGTTTTTCCACATTGTGGTTAATCTTATTGGCTAAAATACAAGTTTAAATATTTATTAAAAAAAACTGGATGGTATTTTATGGGTTTACTGTTGCCCTGTGGAATTTTTTTTATTGACTGCAGTGTCAACAGTCTGAGGAAAAACTGACCATTGGGGCAGTGGTGGGGTCCAAGGTGAGATCCAATGGCTGAATGATAACTGGCAGAAAGAGGGAAGATTTAACATGCCTCAGCCCAGGAGATCTACAGGAAAGCATCTTCAGCCCAGACACCTCAAGCTCCTTCCCCGATGAGACCCCCAGCTGTCAGCAATAAAGCTGTTAACTTCCAATCACATGGTACATCCAATCTTATGATAATGAAGCAGATCATACCAGCCAGTCACTGCACATAAATAACATCCAAGTTTGGCCTGACAGCTAATATTTTCATTACAGGATACCAGGTGATGACTATCATGAAAGAGCTCGCCTTGACAAATCATTGCAAAGTCCCACACTGTTAACTCTTTGTGTGTGTGTGTGTGTGTGTGTGTGTGTGTGTGTGTGTGTGTGGAGGTGGGATGGCGGTGCAGGGTGGTTTGTGTGATGTACAGTGACCATTGACCAGAAGATAATTTAGGCCAGATGGTAAGGGAGTGGGAGGGGCTGCAGTGATAAAACTTGGGGAGAAACAAAGTGTTTGACCTGGCACAAGGAACCACCAGAGCACAGCTAGCCAGGGACTGAGGGCAGCAGAGACTGATTAGCTTTCGATTGGTTCCTGATAATCAGTCACATGGCTGTTCCATGCCCAAGATGTGGCTTATCAATTATTGTCAAAGCAGGGACACAATCGCTCTAGTCATATAAATAGATTGAGATGGTACTGTTAGGGGTTATTCAGGATATCTTTCAGGGGCTGTGGAATAGGGAGAGCAGCGTTAATTTAAAAAAACTGTTCACAATATAACTTACACTGATACTTTAAGGCCATCGAAACATGGTCAGTGGATGTGGGACTTTCTAATTCTATACCATTGTAACTACACAGGGGAGGTCAATAAGTGAATGTTCATGTTAATCAGCCTCCATTGAAGCCCTCATGATGAGATCAGGGAAGGCATTAAGTGGCCATCTTCTGTATTAAAACATTAAAGACATAACCTTGCCATTTAATACACAATTCAGGACATGTTTGTTGTGCCCATTAATATCTGACTGTTTGTATATTCAGGGAGCCATCTCTCAACACTGTAACATGAGAAGTATATTTTGGGTGTCTGATGTTTTGTGCTCAGAACCCTTGGACCGGATGTTGGTATTTGAATATTCAAAGGGGTTCATCTCAGTTGAGATGTATGCCCATAGTAAATACGTAATTCTGCAAAGTTACTTGCCGACACGCAAAATGTAGGAAATTATAGTCATTGAAGTTGCAGTTAGTTGTTTATTGGTGTCTTTGTGTTTAAGAAGTATAAAACATCACTGTACAGTTGATGTCGGGAGAGGAGAAAGAGATTCTCCAGAAGACCTGCTTGTGTTGAATAAAGACCTTTTGCTTACCCAGCTTCAGTGTCTTGTGGCTTTGTCACAGTCACAACAGTACAATGGTCTTCACCTGGAATTTTTATAGCTTTTGAGCTGTAATCTGCACTGTGCTGAAAGATGAGGCAAAAATTATATCGCAGCAAGAAACAAAGGGCAAAGTTTTACTTTAAGGAAAGAAATGATTGTAATCAGTACAAATTACTGGCATAAGCAATGACAGATTAACTCAGCTGATATTGAATACACTATATTGAAAGAGTACCATTGTCTAAAATACTAACTACTAATAATTCAGTAATTTTGTGCATGAATAATGAATTGTTCAATAATTTTAATGAATTAAATTTGAAATGCAAAATTATACTGCACCACATAAAAAAACTTTTATGTTGGTGGTCGGTATTTTATCACATCTTTTTGACGTGTCCAAAGCACTTCAAATACCAGTTATTATGGCTTATGATGAATACAGAGAAGGTTGTGGTATGGTATGATGATAATAATCTGGTATAGGGGAAAATAAAGGCAGAAATGTGCCTCTCTTGATTCAGCATGGCAGTTTTGAAGCTGAGATCTTCACACGGCTTGATGTCAAAATTATACATTTAAATATTCTCTTCCCTTGTCCAGATTGTTTCTATTGCCAGATTTCATTGCTGAAAAGTTGCTTGGCACCAAGGAAGGGCATCAATAAACCTTTCAAAATGCATCCACAAGCCCAGTGACTTCCTCTTCAAGTATATAGGTTGGATTCACTATCAGCCACAATAACTGGTATTTATGTAGTGAGTTTAAAATAGCAAGATATCCCAAGGCATTTCATCTCCGAGGTCTGACAAAAGTTTGACACCTAGCTGCTTGAGGAGATGTTAGGGAAGATGCACAAAAGCTAGGACAAAGAGGCAGGTTTCAAGAAGCATCTTAAAGGAGGAAATGGAGGTGTTGAGACAGCAGGGTTTGGGAAGAGAATTCCAAAGCGCCTGAAGGTATGTTTTCCATGAGTGAACAAATTCCATTCATGGGCAGTCAAGAAGATTGAATGGGAGCAGCTAATGTCTGCCTTGTTGGTCATTATAGTTGGTAATATTGGTCCTGATGCAGGGTCTCAACCTGAAACGTCAATTATCTACAGATGCTGCCTGACCTGCTGAGTTCCTCCAGCAGTTTGTCTTTTGCTCCAGATTCCAGCATCTATGTGTCTGCATCTAATGTCTTGTTGGTTTGTAGGGCTGGAAGAGATTATAGAGCTAGCAAGGTCATTAAGGGATTTGAGAATGAGGGTGAGGATCTTAATGTCCAGGCATTACTTAACTAAGTTAGGTTAGCAAGCTACGTGGGGGGGGGGGGGGTGTAAACAGGGTTTGATGTGAGTTAGAACACTAGCAGCAGTCGACTTTTGGATGAAGGTAATGGTGGAGGATAGAATGAGGGAGGCTGGCTGGGAGCACCTTGGAATAGTTCAGTGGTATCAACAGGGTGAGTGAGAGGTTCAGCAGAAGGTGAACTCTGCTGAGACGGAAGGAGCTGTTACAGAAGTGGAAATGAAGGGTATCCAATGGTCCAACTTCCTATGTTGACATTGGCTTAAGCAGGACCCTAGGTAGCATCACCAACAAGCCAAACCTGCTGGGCCAAAAGTAGATTAATGAGGGCTTGAATAAATATTTCAATAACTTAAAAAAATGGATTTGGCCCCTTTTGGGTCCGAAAGCAACAAATAGCCAGTATGACCCATGATCTTCGAGCTGTTTCTTTAACTGTGATGTTGCTGTCATTTGACTCTGTGCTGTTCTGTCTCCTCAGGTACAAAGTCATGGACATTGCTCCAGCAGTGGATTCTACTCCTGGCATCAATTTACATTCACGGGGCTGTAAATGAGGACTGCAAATGTGATGGCCATCTTGATTTCAGGACATTTAACTTTAGCAATGCAAGACAACAATGTTGCTTAAACTTCACTGGTTCTTCCATTGGTGCCCTTCACTGGAATGCCTTCACCGGCCTGACAGGACTAACGGTTCTCGACCTGTCAAGTTGTAACATATCTGACATCTTGGATACGGATGAAAATCCGAGCTCTCTGGAGATCCTATACCTGGATCACAATTACTTAGAGCAATTACCTTCTAACTTTCTAACAAATGCAACCAATTTAAAGGTCCTTCACCTGGAGGGAAACCATCTTCAAGAATTACCAGAGGACATTCTACGTGCATCAGACCAGATCCAGGAGCTACACTTGGATTCCAATAATCTAATTTCTATTCCTCCTAATGTCTTTAAACCAAGCCTTGAAAAATTGTCTCTTTTCAATAATACTTTGCAGTGTACATGTGCCTTGTATGATGCATTGGCAAAATACAATTCAAGTGTCATTAGATCAGAAAATGGGCCCATGTGCTACACCACTAAGCACCCAAAAGGTCTGAATATCATAGACATTCATCGCTCGGATATCTGCAGGTCCCATGGCCTTACTGCTCTCTTCATTTGCCTCCCTTTAATCTTGGTTCTTGCTCTAGTATTGGGCTACTTCTGCTGTAGAAGAAGGAGATCTGATTTTAAAACAATTAGACAAGACAATCACATTTGCACTGTGGAGAAGTCTGGCTTTACAAACCTGGAGGACCATCACTACATAACATGCAGGACCCCAGAGCCAACTCCCACCCTCGCAGGACATGAGAACAGCATACTTGCCAGAAACCAGCTCATGTTACGTCCCTCAGTAGCATTGCTAGGGAGTAACCGTGACTTGTACGAAGAAGTGGAGATAAAGCTTGGTGGTTCTGTTGACTCCATTACACTTGCTGATGACATCTACCTTAATATGTCTACTAATAAATCAGAAGAAGATGAAGCAGTCGAAGAAGGCCATACACAGCCAGAACTAGTGAGTGTGACAGAGGAGCTACAAGAGATGGATCGGCAAAGGCTCTACATGAATAAATCAGCAAACTACTATAATCTAGTTCCTGGTATTGAATTAGATGACTCTGACCATGGCGAATATGAAAATATTGACTTGTCTTAATGATATAGAGTCATTTGTAAAACAAACTGCTCGAAATCTAAATCAAAATGGATGCAGTGTGGGAAAGTGCAGAAATGTGGTGAAGGTGGACAGAGAATTTGTTGTTTACTGCAGTTGTACATTGAAGAATAAGAAAAATAGAATACTTGATTGAAATGGAAACACTACTGAGGATGAAATGCAGGCTTACATTGGGGTTATGAAGCTCTGCTTTACCACCATCCTTCAACATATGGAATGTCAAAGCCAAGATCCCAGCTCAGTTAAATTCAGAGATGAAATCCACCATCAGTTTCTGGTGATGATAATCTAAACTCCTGGAGGTAAATGCAAAGATAATTTAGTGGAGTAAGAGAGGAGAGAAATAAGATCCAACTTGTTCCCAATAATATCATTTTCTTTTCAAGGACAACTCAGTATCAAAATAAGGGCCAATTCTAAAAAAATGCACCTGTTGTTAGCACATACTCCAGTAGTCTCGTCTGGGAACCTGAAAGTATAGCATCAGTTTTACTCTGCTTACCAGTAGGAAATGGGTGAGTCTGGCTTAGATGAATGAAATTACGAAATTAATAGAGAATGATTTAACCTGGCTGTAAAATGTGCTTCCAATATGAAACAATCCCTAACTCACTAGAAGAGTGCAATCAAAGCTCAAACGTTTGATCTAATGTATCTAACTATATCTATATCTAATTTTAGCAGTTGAATGTTAAATTCAATTAATCAAGATGAAGAGATTGGATATCTCGTGGTTTCACAATATCTGATCTTTCTCAATCTATCTCGCTATACTGGATGGATGGGTGAGACAGCCAGCTTTACAGGTTCATTAAGATTTTTGGAATAGCCTCCTGGCAGCTCTTGGACTTATTTTGCATGTTTCATGAATAAATGTATTTACAGTGCATTCATATTCAGTACTTCATCCAAGTGGTAATATGACAGGGTGTCATATTGGCCAACAAGGTGCTTAAGGGAGGAAGTATATGGGCTGCAAGGCCCTTAGCAGTCTTTCCCCCATCCCCAACCATGTAACGATAAGAAATTTTTCCCTTACCCAGAACAGGTGGGAAACAAGCCAGGGTCTAGTTACCAGCCTTCCACCTGTACCTGCCACCACCTACCCACCACCCATAAGCAGCTACAAGGATGGTGGTAGATCCTCGGCAGATCTGTGGGTCTGTAGATAGCACTTTGAAGGATCTGTTGGTGCCTCTACTGGATCTCCCTAAGGCTCATTTTCGTTGGTTGCAATCTCACAGTAGCATTCTGTGAGTTCTCTAACATGCCAGCAGTAGACGCTCCAGGAACCCATCCAATGCATTGAACGAGGGATTCTGCTAGGAGCAACGCCTCTAGCATCTTATTAAAAAAATCACCTGCATCTTGCCTTGGACATTGAATGAGGAATTCTGCCACAGCCTGTCCTGCACCCTGGGAATGAGATTTCACCTGGAGGTTTCCCTGCAACCCAGATGACCCTTGTCCTGTGGTGGAGTCACAGCAACATCTGGAAGTCTCTTTCCAACATCCTGAGAACAGGAAAGGTAAAATCCATTCTTGAAAATCAGAAAAATTCTCAGCCATGGACTCAACACTCCCGAGCCCAATTCTGACTTCACAATATCCACAAACTTCCCTACAGGATTACTAAGATAGACATAACGAGTGAACTTTGCCATTTGTTATGCTTCTTAGCTAGGCAATAACAAGCTCAAGTGTGACACTCTATTCCCGTTCAGGTTGAGCTCAGTACTAATCAAAGTTTAAAACTTTTACCCCTTTTCCAAGGCACTTCTACATTCCAAGCCAGCCTTTCAAAATAGTTTTACATAAAATCAGAACAAGTCATGCTAACTTGACACTTTTGAGACACCATTATTTGCCCCCCCAACAATGGTGTGGGAAAGTGGGCAAACTATCACCTCTCTCTCAGCTACTTCAAACAACAGTGGAAAAGCCCATATAGTGTTGGATTGTAATCTGCAAATGCTCCACTTGTATACAGCTTGAATTGTTTTGAATAATTAGTTGCTTAATGTTTTCATAAACCAATACTTATTTATGATTTTTAAGTAAGAGTACTATAGCTAGCATTAATAATTACTCTAAAAATAGAACTTTTGTGCTTTCCAATGCATTTTGTAGCCTCAGGGCTTCGGAGCATTATTTTATGTATTAAAGCAATTGATCATAATCAAGAGGCCAGCCTCAAAATTGCTATACCAAGTGCTTGAGTTGTTCTGGCCATATTAACTTCACAGAGATATAATATTATTAAGTCAAAGTCCTGCCATGTGGGTCCTTCCAGAGCTAAAAGGAAAGAAAATATCTAAATAACCATAATTTCAATTTGATGTGTCTTTCAATCTACTGTTTGTTTTTCACTTAAGAATGTGAACCATGGACAATCTGGGCAGTACAACTTTAAGGGTCAGCCTCAGAATCTTATTGTCTCATTATTGTAGTCCTTCCAAGCATGCTGCTAATGATGGGACAGAAATTGTATCTGCCCAAAATAAAGGGAAAAGGGTCTATAATCAGCCCTTCGGGGAACAAAAACTGTGCCTTCTAATGTTAATGTAATGGTAGATTAGATTAAAAATAACCCTATTTAATCTTTCATCTTCCTCACTCACAAAATCATTGTTACATATGTCATAAAACTGTTACATTTGAAATATTGTTTCAATAGCACAAACTTCCAGCTGTGTCTTTCATATTTCCTTTCAGTCTTATGAATGATTTCATAATTAGAATTTTGTGACAAAATTTCTTTCCTTATTCCAGTCTGGTATTGCATTTGGAAAATAATCTGGTATCATTGGTGAATCAATGCCTTTGCTCAAAACCAATGTAAGCTTCAGCATTTGACACTACCTGAATATTCCAGACTTAAAATTTACCATCTCTGCTATTGATAATCTGATCAATGGTGAGAGTGATTTCTGTAACAATATTGATTTCATGATGTCTGACTGCAAAGACCTTTTGAGGACACTATTTCCTGCCTTGCTGTACTGCAGCCATCAGAGATTAGTGCCTGTTGATAATAATGACCCCCATTGTCCTGGTTAACCCCAGTGTACAAGCTGCTGGGCAGAAGGTAGTCTGAAAATGAGAAAAGAGCAAAATTCCTCTTTGATTCCAGCCCTCTCAGAACCCTGGTGCACACAAACCAATTCAGTCTGTAACTTGTGGTAGCTGTGCCTTCAATGGCTTTTGTTTTGTCAATTCATCACCCAGAAGTCTGAAA
>JARFYF010000063.1:22154147-22164163 GCA_030265395.1 Rhina ancylostomus | reverse complement strand
ACAGATCACAAGCCCCTCACCTTCACCTTCATGAAAGTATCAGACCCATGGTTGGCCTGGCAACAAAAGCACCTCTCTTTTATCTTGGAATTCACCACGGACGTCCACCACATTGCAGGAAAGAACAACGTGGTTGCCGACACGCTGTCCCACCCCCACATCCACTCAGTGGCCACCGCGTCCAGGGGGATCGACTACACGGCGCTGGCACAGGCACAACAGGCGGATGCCAAGATCCCGGCCTACTGGGATCCTGTGCCAGAACGCTAAATGCAAATTGGATCGCTAGGTTGGGGCTCCCGGCGGACATCACCTCCAATGGGCACAATTCACGTCAGGTTTGTGGACAGCACTGGGGCAACTTTTGGGCACCCAGTTACACTACACCACAGCATACCATCCCCAGTCCAACGGCTTGGTCGAATGGTTCCACAGGCACCTCAAGTCAGCACTGATGGTGCGTCTCATGGGGGGCCAACTGGACAGATGAGCTCCCCTGGGTCTTACTGGGCATCCACACAGCCCCCAAGGAAGACCTGGGCATCTCCTCGGCAGAGTTGGTCTACGGCACTCCCCTGACGGTCCCGGGTGAGTTCATACCAGAGACCCGAGATGCAGCAGAGACACCAGCAGAGGTGTTGACGAGGCTGTGGGACAAGGTAGGGACCCTGGCACGGGTCCCCACCTCTAGACATGGCACAACACTGTCCTTTATCCCCAAGGACCTCTGGAACTGTGTGTATGTGTTCATTCACAGGGCGTGCACAAGGCACCTCGGCAGAGGCCGTACGGGGGGCCCTTCAGGGTGCTCTGGCACAACGGCTCTGTGTGTGTGTCATGGAAGTCAGTGGCCGCGAAGAGACTTTCACAGTGAACCTCCTCAAACCGGCACATGTGGACATCGAGCAGCCGGTGAAGGTACCTGCACCCCACCGGCGGGGCAGGCCACCCAAGAAGGACCCACAGACTGGGTGTCTCACGCCCCCGATGGACATTACTTGGGGGAGGGTGTAGCGGCCCGTACTCATGGGTTTCGAACCACTATCGGCGGCCGCGGATGGATGTGCAGGAGCGTGGCGTGATTGAACCATGGGGCGGGACTTCTGGCAGGGACCTGACATCATGTCCGCTGAAGGGGCCCTTGGGTATTTTTGCGAGTGCGCACCTTTTGTTTCTCTCAGTAAAGTGCACTTCGATTCAGCCTCCACGTCTCTGAGTTTTCCTTTCGGAAATGTGTTGCATTTGGCTACAGCTGCAGTTCTTGTGATAACATTTAAAAGAGATTTGGCTAAGTATATGGAAAGCTAAGGCTTTAAGGGATGTGGCTCAAATGTAGGGAAATGGGACCAGCTTAGACGGGCATTTTGGTTGGTATGGATGAGTTGGGCCGAAGGGCCTGTTTCTGTGTTGTACGACTCTATGACTCTATATTGAATTCTCACGTTCTAGGTTTCAGTGTTCAGTGGTTGTAGGTTTTGCATTTGCTGTGGATTCAATTATAAAACTGCCAGGATTTGTGGATGAAAAGAACCTTGCTCCAACCATAGAGGTTAGCACAATGGGTTCTCAGACATTCAGGAGACATTCTCTCTCTCTCTCTCTTTCTTTCTGCTTCAGCTCAGTGCAAATGGCAAAACCTGATGCAACTCTAGAGGTGACGTGACTATTCCAAAAGGCTTTGCTGAGTTGTCCTTGTAGGTTGGAGAAATCAGCAACAAAAACTGAAATGCTGTTCAAGTAGCACACGTGGAAAGGGAAACCAGACAACATTTCAGGTCAGCAACCCTTCCTCTCATCCTTCCTTCTGACTGGTTTCTCTTGAATGACTGAGCTTTTCCAGCATTTCTGTTTTTGGTTCAGATTCCAGCATCTGCAGTTTTGTTTGTTTCCCATTAATGGAGAAATCAGCAATTTGTTAGTCTCCTTCTGTAGTGTTTAGATAGGAGAAGAGTGGGATAGGTGTGCCCCTTCCAATTATTTTGTTTCATCGAAGATTCCACTAATTTCACAAAGGTATTCATTAGCTCAACACCAATGGCACTTTCTGAGCCACAGAAAGTTGATTCCTTGGTGTTGAGGAGTGCCTGTTAAAGCACTTTTGGTGATAATGGTAACAAGCACCAGAAGGCTGCAGCCTGACCTTCGGCTTGACAGGCTGACATTGTCTGATATGTCACAGATGCTGTACTTGACCAGATGGAGGTTTATTGTGGGAGATTTTGATGAAAACATTGACTGAGTGGAAGAAGAGCTTTTATATTTCCTGAATAGTGCAGGAAAATGGATGAAAACACCAATAAAGGCAATGCTTGAGGACAGTAGTAATAACAACTTTTAGAAACATGCATCTGCTTGACCTAAGCCTGTGACTTAGACATGTCTTAAAGAAGTTTGATTGCAGAGCAGCTGCTCCCTCTTTTACGTGGGTACATGAATGTGTACCTGACAATAAGACTTGAAAAATATTTTGTCTAACTTTGATCATGTTAAGTAGAGTGATAGGTAGGTAAACAGAGATTAATAGATGGCTTGATGGCATTAATTCAATTAAATTGCACTGATAAAGTTGTAACAGTGCTGGATCTTGTTAAAATTAAGATAACAGACAGCTGGTGGTGAGTTATAACTATGAACTACAGCAAAATATCTATGGCCTAAATACAAATAGCAGCATAAAAGCAAGCAAAGGATGGGAAACAATTTCAAAAACACTGACTTAGCACCAAACACGATAACCTACTGAAACGCTGACTTGAGTATAGGCATACGGAGTGCAAAAGTAGTTAAATTTGAATTGCGGTGTGATCAAGCCCTGTTGCAAGTTAGGATTCGATTCTGAATGGTCCATCGTTTGTCGTTGCAAGAAAAAGTACAGTTCACAACTGGGCACTCAGCAGTAGTGCCAGAAATTCATGGTGGAGTCTGAGTACTAAAATTACAGAAGTTATCGGAAAGTTTGCTGCTCTATTTGGTGTACGCTTCAGCATTTGTAGACCCCACAGGTAAATTATCAAGAGTGGCTTTTCATTATTACTTCCTGGGGTTGAAGGATCATCTGAGTTCCAGAGGAAAATAGGAATAGTGTGATCAATATGGTAAAAGTGGGTGTACTTCTCGATTCTCCCTGTCCATTTTTCATCTCTGCACTCTGACTGAGCTACACTTTACTCCCGTGTGGTGAAAATACAGATCCTTCTGAATTTATCCAGGTACAATCAGATATAACAATAATGTTGTTCAAAGTAAGAGCTGACTTCCTTGCACTGAGAAGTTAACCTCAGAAACATGGCAATAATATGTAAACAAGGATCATTTACTAAAGTTAATGGTGCATTGTTCCCTGATAGTATGAGACTGATATCATGTTGTCCCTTTGTTGGACTTCATGGCAGACCCACTGAGTGATTAAGAGATTGAAGAAAACTAATTTAACCAATTTAACAGAAGTCTGTTCTGATATATTTTCAGCGAACTTAAATGAAGTCAATACTGTTGCATCAAAAATCGAACTTAAAAGAGAATTCAGATGTGCTTTCCTCCTTATAGATTTTGAATAAACTGCTGCTTTCGCTGAGAGGTCTGTGATATGGTGCCCAGTGGCTCAATGAAAGCTTCAGTACTTGACCACAAAGATTCCAACACTTAACAGGAACATCAGAAGAAGGCGGTTGTCTTGGCAATACACTATCTATGGCACCAAGATATGCGATGAGGTTAGGTCTTGGTTCCTGCTTATTAGGAAACTGGCCAGATCAAAGAACTCTTGTCTAGAAACTCTCAAAGATATAACATGGTGCATTCTGCAGATGAATACAATGCCCCAGAGTGGTCTCACAGCTGTCACACCAATATTCTTGATCCACAACCCAAAAATGCAGAGCATATGGACTCTCTAATTGACTCTTGTCTACTGATACTAGCTCTCATCTATCTTCCACTTGTCATCAAAATCTCCCAAACATCCCTCAGTAAATGAAAATCAAAAAACTGCAGGTGCTGTAAGTCTGAAATGAAAACAGAAAATGCTGGAAACAATCAGCAGGTCAGGCTATGTCTGTGGAAAGGAAATCAGTTAACACTTCAGGTCTGGGATTCTTCATCAGAATTGTCAGTGCTGACAAAGTTAATCTGAAACGTGAGCTGTTACTCTTTCCACAGATGTTGACCTGCTGAATGTTTCCAATATTTTCTATTTTTATACCATGTTCCGTGCATTAGGTCAATTCAAACGCCAATATGCCAATTCCCAATACCTTGAGGAACCTCCTGGAGACAAGATTAACCAGTAACTCTATATGGAAGAAGATCAAGAACCTCATACTCAACCTCAAACACTAAGGAGATATGGAAAACTTTATAACCATTAGAAATAAACATCTTGTCATTGATCCCATTTGAGGTACCACTAAGCTCTGACACTATGTCAGAAAGACTTGTGAAGGCTGAACTGTATCTGAGCATCTCATGCAACGATGTAGCCAAACACTTCTCAACTGGAGAATGAAGCAAACACCCATGTGCAACTATGGCCATCTGGCACCAATGAAGCAACTGATTATCTCTGAGTTTATTCAATGCCAAAAAAAATCCTCTGAGGGAGGATTTGACCCTGGATTGTGAAAACCACATTTTTTAAAAATGAGTAACAGTAAAATTATAATGGATTGTATTATCTCAAATTATTTCATGTTTTTCTTTTGGATGCAGCATAGTAATTTGAGCAGGGTTGTATAGAAAATATTCTGAAGATTATTGGTTAAAATATTAATCTCTAATAACTATCTGCAGACTGTAGGTAGGAATCTAGCTGAAAGCTTTGCAGCTGTCTCTCTGAAATTTCTAAAAGTCATCAATGAGATGAATAAGAACAGCTTTAATTTAGTTGCTAGAGGGCATTAGCGGCTTGCATAAAATCATTCCTGTTCAGCATAAAATAAAAGAAGACTTGCATAGATATCATGCCTTTCACAACCTTGGGACATCCCAAAGTGCCTTACACTCAATGAAGAACATTAGATGTGTGGTCAGTAAAGTAGGAGACACAGTAGACTAGTTGGGCACAGGAATTTCACAAACAGTAATGTGATAATGAGCAGATAAAGTGTTGCTTGAGAGATAAATATTGCCCATGTCAGAAGGGATAGCTCTCCTTTTCTTCAAATCAGTGTTGTGGCATTGCTTAGAATTTGGGAAAGTACTTTGGGTTGACAGGTATGTTCAAAAGACTGGATGCTCAGCAGTGCAATACTCCCAAAGTACTACCTGTCAACATAGATTTTTGGAACAAAATCTCTATATTAGGGCATGAACTTACAGCTCTCTGAATCAGAGACGAGTGTAATTACTGAGATGACAGATAACACCTAAACTAGAGTTTCTTTGGGAAATTATGCAATTATAAAATCCCATTCAAACTTTCCACTGTATTCTATCTACTGATCATAAGCAAATCAGTGCCATAGATTTTGTTGGGGTTACCTGACATTTAGAACAGTTGGCAATTTGCTGGTAAGTATTGATGGATTTGAGAATTCTGCATAAATGAGGAAGCTCAGAACTTGCTGGTTGAGCTTCATCACAGATTTCCATGCTGAATTCAAAAGTGTTAATAGATGATTTAAAAAAATATTGTTTACATTCTTTAAATAGTTTATTTGTGTAATTGTCTATTTCACTTTTAATAGTTTTTAAATGTTCCTGAATGTAGGTACATCTCGAAGCATTGTAAAACCTTGACAACTTTGCCTTCAGTCAAACTTTCTCAGAGGAGTTTGGTGGGCGTGATTTGTTCTGGTCCCTCCTATGTCCCAGTTACACTGGATAAGGCCCTGGTGCTAAGAAAGTCCTCAGTGCTCAGTGCAAGGGCAATCTTGCCGAGCAAGGTTCCATTTCTGAATATGGATAGGTGCATGATATTGATGTAGTTCAGAGGCAAATGTAGGTGCAGGCTCTATAGGTAAAATCTGGACCATTTTATCATAGGCCCTTCCTAATTTATTTGTTCTCCAGCTGAAGGATTTCTGCAAAGTTTCTACCTGGTCTTCAACCTTAATATCAGAATAAGTATGTTATCCTGGACCAGACATTTACCTCAAAATGTTGATTCTAAAGACCCACTAACATTCAGATAACATTCAGTGAAAATGAATGATAAGTAAATAATGTTGTTCTGATACTCCATGACACAGAATATATTTGATGGGAAAATTAAGGGGAATTATCCTACCTCTTGGTTTATTTTGAATCTTCTAGAAGAGTATCTAACTTAGATGGTTTTATTTAGATGAAGAAAATCTATTATGAGGTTTGGAAAGCAGTGAAATTGATGCAGTATTTTGATACAATACACCAACATTATGAATGGGTTTGTTTATATGGACTATCACATTGTATATGAGGAATAGAATAAATCTTACTTTGTTTCCATTCTGTAAATTATAAAGTCCTATCAAACATAACATTCAAGTTAATAGAATGCAGTGGTTGATAATTAGATCTAAATTATAAGGGAGTAAGTCTTCAGAGAAGATATACTCTGGAAACATGAATTAGAGCCAATCAAAGTATTCAAAATGATGTCCTTGTATATCACCCCAGTTTGATTTAGTTCATTATGCAATTCATAGTGGATATTGTTTTTTGAAAAGACTTCATTCAATGATGTTGCTGCCAGAGAAGCCTTTGCTTGAAAGGGACTGTCTAGATGATGAACAGCTTAACAGGCTGAAACCCAGTAAGAAGAGTGCTAGGTAAATCTCGCTTATTTTCACACTGTTTGTGTCCGAAACTTGTTGATCTTTCAGTGATAGGAGATGTCTTCAAGCAAATGCTGCTCATTGGCATGTTCCAAGGTGCAGCAGTATGTGTTGAGGGATGCACCGAAGCTTGCTACAGCGGCTGGCAGAGGCTTTGTGAGAAGGACTGTAGTCTTGAGTCCTGTTGCCACTGGACATTGCGTAATAGTGGACAGTTTCTCACTGTGCCTTTGTACAAGTGACTATAATAAACCAATTCCAATTCCAATAACAGGCTCTCAAATGCTTTATGGATTCATTGTTTAAGGAGCAAACATGAGAGGCCTTGAGGCATTGTAAGAATATGTATTGAATTTATAGTACAATGAATGTAGAGAAAGACATCCTGATTGCACCTACTGTATATGTATGTCAGAAAAAAACAGTAATTTCAGAGATTTGCTGGATTGCAAATTTAGCTTGACAACAAGGACTATGTGATTGGCTTAGTTTTAATATAATGAGTGTAATGGAATGGATTAAAATTCACTGTAAACTTTCTATTTATTCATGTGATATATAAAAATGATCAATATTGGTTGGTCTTGTGTTACTAAACAGTTCATTTCTCGACCTCTCAGAAGAAGTAAGACATATTGAGTGGTTTCACTAGTCGACATGCTGAGAGATCTCCAGGCTGTATTATTATGTGAAGGGATAGATGGAAAGAAAGGGAACTTTGTTAATGTCTTTCATGACCTTATTGTGTGCCAAGGTGATCTTCATCCAATTAAATAGTTTTAAAGTGAAGTCAGTGTTATAATGAAGGAAACATGGCCGTCACTTTGCACAGAGCAGGTTCCCACAAACATCAGTGTGATAATGGTCAGCTAATCAATTTCATACAAAGCACAGCAAAGGGAAACATTTTAAAGGCTGTGGGATTTACTTATAACGGAGAAGTGTATTCAATATATAGGTCATCCCTGGGTAATGAACAGGTTCTGTGTTTACATAAGTCCATAAGTTAATTTTGTCAATAAGTCAGAAAGTACACAAAAATCATTCAATATGGTAACCATACCCCCACAGTGTTGTAATGAATGGCATCAAAATTACATAAGACTGATAAGAAAAAATAATTACTAAAAATGGAGAGAGAGAGGAAACTAAATCTACCGTTCATAGGAATGAATGAATGTACCTATGTCAGACTTCTGAATTTAATAATATTAAAGGAGCTTGTTCATATGTATGGGTGTCCATAGGTCAGGCGTTCGTAACCTGGGAAGGCTGGTACATAAAACTTTCTAAAGATCTTGTCAAAGATAGGTCATTTATTCTGTGCAAATGTTGCAAATGATGTTTTTGACCAAGGTGGGATGGTCAAAGCCATAGACCAGAAGGTGCTTTGGTTAACTTTTGCTTGGTTGCCAGCAAGTTTTTGTGTACCTCGTAATCCAAGTATCAAAGGTACAGAATAACAATGTATCCAATTAGGTAGAAAGGATTTCTTCCATTACCTACATTTTTGGAATCATTTGAATCAAATATTTACTGTACTGCAAGAAGACTTACTCTTAGTAAGCTTACTCTAAGCCTAAAGGTATCCTGTAGCTAATCAACAGAACTTGTGAATTGGGTTTTCATCTGATATTAAAATGGAATTTTTTTCACTTCTTGAGAATTAGATTTTATGCTATTCTTCATCCCCTTCCCTTTAATATTTGAGTCATTTGATATTTTCTAATGAGTGCAATATGTTACCTGCAAACACAGACTACCTTCTCCACCTGACATCAACGAGATACGAGAATTACCTACATACTGCAGAGAGATAACTCTGCAAGATGTTGTTTTGAGCAACATCAGTTGATCAGGGTGAATTTCAAGCATTTTCACTACAGCTGCTTGGAAGTTTCTGGAATGTCTGATAATATTGTAGCCATTGGATCTTTTTCCTGAACCAGAGAACATAAAATTATATCAAAATACAGCCAAAATAGAACAGTTAACATCAAAGGGGCTGCAGCTGCAGAAGGCAGAAGCTTCATTCCATTTTTTGTGCTTCAGAGCAATCTTGACTTAGTTATTGATTCATCAAGATTATTCTACATGGTTACACACAATAATCCTGATTGTTTTGGAACACTCCCTCTGAGAAACTTCTCAAAAATGTTCTTTAGTAGGTATGAGGTCCAGGATTCTTAAGAGAGGAAAACAACTTAATCGGAACAAGTATTTTCAAAAATGTCCTGCAAGAGCAAGGGAACTATGTCAACAAATATCATAACATTGGTATGGATGATATGGGTTACATATCTGAATATCTGATAGATAGTGGGCCTAAGTTATGAGATGTGGACATAATGCTCAGTTGTGCTCAGTGTGGAGAGTTCTTTGGAACACAAGTATTAGATATTAGTCCCAATTTTTAGCCATGATTGAAAGGTAACTAATCTCACCAAATTTCCACTTTATCCACCAAGACCTGCAGAACACCTGAAGTTCTTGAAGTTTGCTCTCTGTCATGTTCTGCTATCGTTCACTCTTTCCTAGGTTTGACACACTTCCTGCATAACTGCCAACACCTGCTCCAGGTGCAGCCCATCTTATCTTTAAGAGGTGCTGGCTGGTCTTAAATGGACTAGAAAGATAATATTTTAGAGCGGTTCCTGATGTTTGTAACCTTAATCCTAAAATGTCAACTATCCCTTTGCCTTCACAGATGCTGTCTGACCCACTGAGCTGCCTCCAGCGGCTTGTTTTTTTGTCCAGATCCCAGCATCTGCAGTCTCTTGTGACTCCTTTATAACCTATGAGCTGGCTACATGTATTAGTTGTACCAGCAAGTAGCCAGCACAAACACAGTATATTGCCTGCATTTCAATCAATGGCACTCTGATCCCTTTGACCATTTCAAAAGCTGTCTACATAGAACATAGAACATATCCCTCCATTCTCTGCACATCCATGTGCCTATTTAAGAATCTGGTCACCTAACTATAGGAAGGATATCAGTAAGATCGAAAGAGTGCAGAAAAGATTTAATAGAATGTTGCTGGGTTTTCAGGAGTTGAGTTACAGGGAAAGATTGGACACATTAGGACTTTACTCCTTGTTCCGAAGAAGAATGAGGGGAGATTTGATAGAGGTTTACAAAATTATGAGGGGTATAGACAGAGTAAACGATAGCAGGCTCTTTCCACCTAGATTAGGAGAGATAAGTATGAGAGAACATGGCTTTTGGGTGAAAGGGGAAAGGTTTAGGGGGAACATCAG
>JARFYF010000063.1:22069772-22079948 GCA_030265395.1 Rhina ancylostomus | reverse complement strand
ATTTTGCAGAACTTTTGGGGTAATTTTAGCCCAACCTGCCAGCATGAGCCAGAATTGTTAGGTGTTCCTTTTGTATTCCACCTAGTTTCATACTGCTGGTTTCTTGCTTTGTGGGTTTCAGTTAAAAATCTACCTCTAACCCAACAGATTGAACAACTGGAGGAAACATCATTAAACATGGTTTGTGAAATGAGGTATCTTGCTTTACTGACTTAGCTGTTCCTAAAACATACTTTGTCTGTTCTAATATCCTCACAGCATTCATACAGAGATCTGAGTGTCCTTATAGAAGAAACACAGAAAGTTAACATGCCAGCACAGCAAGTCATTAAGAAGTCAAAATGGATGTTGGTCTTTATTGCTAAAGGAATGAACTGCAAGAGTACGGACCCTAGAAACTGGATGCATTTGCCTACTTCTTTAATGTGTAAGCCTAGTTTAGATAGTGCTGGTGATCATTTCTGAGGGAAAACATGTCCATCGGGAAATTCACTCTGGCATTTCCACATGCAATTCATCTAAGCGTGTCTGATGTTTTTTCTGGAATTAATCCACAATTCTGCACTGTGCATTTCCTCCCTTACTAATATAAATTGTAGAATTTGGGTACATATAAGCAGAAGCACGTTGCATTACTATGTTGCATTTATTTGAAGGGACATTCTGCTGTCACCAAGAGAACTTGCTGAGCAGCTTTAGAACTGACTGCAGCTGCTCCAACACCATCTAAAGTTCATAGGATATGCTTAAACTAACAGGGATTGCTGTTTACAGCCTCCCTCATATTTCTTGCTGTCTTTGCCTAAATGGAGAATCTGGAGGACATTGAGTTACCATCTCTTTGGAGACTTCACCTCTGTGTGGGGCTTGTAGAGAATAGAATGCCAATGGTGGAATGAGGTAGGAGGTAGCATTGGAGAGGGTGGGGTGTGTGGATGGAGTCATAATGGGAGGGAGTAGCATTTGTGTGTATGCCTGGGTATACTCTTGGTCTAAATCTCACCGAGACGTGTCACATGAGATTATGAAATCTCTTGCAGCATTGCTCGATGGTTCAGGGCTTTTCACTTGTCGAGGAGACCACTGTTGCCATCCCCCACAAGGCTCTGTTGATTGTAACCCTGATGAGTCCTCTGGCCCCCTCTGGTGCTGCACCAGGACTCCAGCGTATGTCCCTCTGAGTGAATCTTGGATATTCTCCTACATGTCTGCAACCTCCCTCCTCCATGGCAGCCCTGAGTGTATTGCTGCTCTCTAGTTACCATGGGACTAAACCTTTAAGGGCTGTTGCCCCTCCATCACTGATGTACAGCAAATTGTTTCCAATGGTGAATCCTGTGTTCACAGTTTTGGGTGTAAATCAGTTTCAAATGTATTTTTAGCTCACTTCGCCATGTGTTGTGTGGGGGGGGGGGACCTGATTGGATGCTTGTACTACATGTTATATGCAACAAAAATAGACAAGATCTAATTTCTAAGCAAGGAATCCTTGCTGCAGCTGCAGAGAGCTTTGGAGAGTTGCGTATAGTTTGGGTCTTGTTACTTAAGGAGGGTTATGCTACTGGGGTGGTAGGTTAAATGGTTATTGTAAATTACTGCTTGTGTAGTTGGCGGTAGGAGAATCAAGGTGGAGTTGATAGGCATGTGAGAGAGAATAAGTTACAGAAAACTAAGTGGGGAAATGGGATTGGCATAAATATGATGGGCAGAATGGCTTTCTATAGAAGGAAATATGAAATACTTACATTGGAGGCAGTTCAGAGAAAGTTTACTGAGCTGATTCCTAGGATGAAGGACGTGTTTTGTAAATGTATAGTAGATGACCCTATAAAGTTTAGAAGAATGAGAGGTGAACTTATTGCAGGATTCTGAGAGGAATTTACAGATAGGTGTTGTGAAGATGATTCCCTTCTTGGGGGAGGTCAAAACCAGGAGGCACAGATTCACAAAATACTATTGCCCACTTAGATATAGGAGGAGGATTTTTTCTCTCAGAGGGTTGTGAATCATTGGAATTTTTTACCTCAAAGAATTGTAGATGCCGAATCCTTAGTTATATTCAAGGCCAAGATGGATAGATTTTTAGACCATAGGAGAATCAAGGTTAATGGGGATTGGACATGAAAATAGATTTGAGGCCAAGGATCAGATCATGTGATCTTACTGAGTGCAGATAAAGTTTGAATAGCCATATGGCCTACTCCTGCTCTTATGTATTTCTGATTATGAACTGGATTCAAATCAGAAGGAGGTGGCACAATGTTGCAGCTAATGGAACTGCTACCCCACAGCTCCAGTGACCCAGGTTCAGTGTGGATTTCCTTTGGCTGCTCCGGTTTCCTCCCACATCCCAAAAATGTGTGGGTTGGTAGGTTAATTGACCACTCTAAATTGACCCTGGTTTAAGTGTGGAATTAATGGGAATGTGGGAAAAATAGGTTATTGGAAAAAATAGTTGGGGAATGGGAATGCTCTCTGATCTGGCATAGACTCAGTGGGCCAAATGGCCTCCTTCTGTGTCATGTGGAAATATGGAAAGGACTGTGCTCTAACTCCTCCAAGTCTCTTTGGAATTATGTTTGATTTATGTCACATGTCTGGTGTGTTGAAGGAACTTTTGCAAAACTTTGATATTAGTCCACATTGGATTCTACTTAAAAAGAATTTGGGATCAGTCCAGCTGAAGCTTTTCCACTCTGCCTCGTGCTCCTGGATATGAGTCAGCTCTTGAAACGTATCATCAGGGTGACATATTGGAGAAGAACACAACCCTTTCAATGTGGCCACAGATTTCTCCCATATAAATCCTGGCAAACTTATGGCATGTTTCAAATATCTGGTTCCACAAGCACTGGCAATGGGCAGCTGGCCCTAGTGACTTCTGCTGCTTATACCATGGATGGAAAAATCATGTCTGTAGTCTAAATTGCAATGCAGACTGACAGAACAAAGCCTTCTCTTGTAGAGTGACAGTCCTAATAAAACTTAGCTGGCAGAAAAATGATGGATCAGAATGATCATCCATTTTACACCCAATCAGATAACACTGTCCAATGACTGACTGCCTGTCACTTTCCTGTAATTAATGATCACCTGTGCTGCAGAACTGCCTGTCTCCAAGCCTTGAGTGGAGATGGTGCTGATGTTGTTGGCCATAGCATTTCAGTAGTTTACTGGAGGGCGGGTTGTGAGACTACTGTGTGACATTGCAAGCCCCATGATGGAAGGTGTCTGAGCACTGGTGCTACAGAAGCTGCAATGCCTGCTGTCAGATGGTGTGTCATGCTTGGATCCAGAAGTGCTGGTCTTTCACAACTCCAGGGACCTAGGTTCGATACTGACCTCAGGTGCTGCCTGTGTGGCATTTGCACCTTCTCCCTATGACCTGGTGTGTTTCTTTTTGAGTTTCCCACTATATCCCAAAGATGTGCCGGTAGGTTAATTGGCTACTGTAAAAGACCTATTAGCTTGGCAAATGAATTAAAAGGAGTTGATGGGCTCATGAGAGAGAATAAATTGCTGGGTTACAGGGAAATAGGAGGGGGCATTGGGATTGCTCTGGGTGTGAGCATAGACACAATGGGCTGATTGGTTTACTTCCAGGTGATAACGAGTAAGCATAAAAGTATGTAACCTGTGTCAGCTAGCATTTCCTTGTTGATGTGTACACAATAGCTTGAGTGGTCCTCCTCTGTGCTGTAATCCTCTACCATGCTTTAAAAGAATGGGCCCCAAGATTTGTGTAAAGTGCTGTGCTGACTTGCTCCAGATTTTTACTTGCTCCTTGACATCGAAGTTTTTTGCTAAACCCATCAGAGCACTAAGTATTTTGCTGTGCATACCCCTCAGCCTTCTTCTGTAGACTGTCTCAGTGGAGTCCCTATCTGAGTCTCCTGCAGCAGAACATACATTCCACCTCATCATCCTGCAAGCTGGCATCTGTGCTACCTTTTTTCCTTGAGCTTGCTGCAAGTCAAAAACATGGTACCTTATGACCTACAGATTGCTGCAATGGTCTCCTCGATGATTTCCTCCCTATTGGGTATCATCCTTTCCAATAATTTCAGTTCCACGGCCAATCACAGCCCCGGCAATGGGCATCACAATGATGGCCAGTGCTGTCCTGCCCTTGTGGGTTAGGGAACACAGGCATGCCAATGTCGCTAAAGGTAATTGCTGCTGTACTTGGTCATGCAAGGGTGTCAGTAAGTGTCAAGCAACTGATCTGGGTGATATGGTTGTCATGGTTTAATAGGTGGGTGTGAATGTAAGCTGAGGTATGTGGGTGCGAATCTCACAGGAATATTAAGGGTGTGAGGGTGAGGTGATGCAAGTGAATGTTAGGTGTGAGTCTTGACCATCAGAGATTTGTGGTATATGAGTACTGGAGATGTGGTGCTTTCGCTGACCTTGACTACCCCTGTGTGGTCATTAAACTTGTACCAGTACTACATCTAGCTCATTGTCCTTTGATTCTTAACCCTGACCACTAAGATCTTTACTGGCTCCTGAGTATGTGTCCAGAGGAATACAGAACCTCCTTCTTCATTTCCCCTCCTCCTTGCTGCCCTATTGTGCCTTTTTTTAAGGGTTTGCTTGTTTATCTTTGGTTGTAGAAGGACTGGAAGTACATGATCCAGTCACAATGAGTGAGCTCTTTAAGAGATGCAGGCTAGCTTTAAGTAGTGCAGGCTAGCTATAACTGATGCAAGCCACTCACAATATTGGCCTCCTGCTAATGCACCCAGCCAATGAATAGTGTGGTTAACTTTGGCGGGATACTGCAAATATTATAATGGACTGGCAGCACGAAATTGGCATCTTGCCTGCATTGCAATCAGTGGGTGAGGGTTAATCACACATCAAGATCCTCAAGGTCATTTTTGGGGGCTATTAAATTTAGCCCCCATGTGGTTTAAGATGTGTCCCTGTAAATCTTCTTGCACACAAAACATAACCAATTTGGCATTTTCCCATGAAACCCATCGAAAATAGAACAAACAAACCATTTAAAACTGCACAGAGGAAACTCCAGTGACATAGAATATACTTAGTGGTTGTGTTTGCCGAGTGTCTGATTGACAAAAACATGTGCTGAGAGTCAGTTTCTTTGGACTTTTTTGGTCTGTGCCCCTCAAGAATACCACATCATGGCTTCAACTTATCTCGGCAGGATGCCATGTGGCAGTAATAAAAGCTGCAGATAATGAGGAGCAGGTTGCAACAAAGCCAAACCAGAATTGCTACGACAGCCCTCAATCCCACACAATGTGCCATAAATGACATCAGATGTCCACAACTTCTAAAAATACAGGAATTAAAAACACCAAAGGTAAAGTAGCTGCATTTTGTCAGGATATGACTAATCTGGTCTTATTTACCAGTAAATAAGATTATCATATTAGAGTCCTGGACTATTTCTCCTCACTTCAGTTAAAATCCAAATTTGAGTCAATTGAAATCATTTACTTTTCAGCAAATTACTTTTCCTGATTTTTTTCCATTTCCCATCTCTGAGACCAAGTTATCGTCACATCCAGGGACAAACCTGACACTGATTGGAGGTATGTCAATGCTACCTTGTTGGCAGCCATGGCAGTCTGTGGAACTCCTACTCTCTCTGTCTGTCTCCATTTGCGAGCAAGGCACCGGACTCCATGCAGCACTTCTGCTCTGAAGGCCTTTCTCAGTTTGGGCAGTCCATGGGTAGGAATTACAGACCTTTGCCCCCTTGCCAACATTCCAAGTTGCAGCATTCATGTTATCCTCCAATTTGTAAAGTCTGTGGCCAGCAATGCCTTCAGGCTTCTGGCTTCCATGTTCTGGCACTCCCTCTCCCTTTCATCCTTTAAGTTGCACCATAAAACTTTCCCTCCTTGGCCAAGCTTTTAGTCACCACGCCTAAAGCCCATTTAATTTCTAAGCATCCATTTTTACCAGAGGCATGTAGCATAGTCATTAGGTTAGTGGATTAGTATCCTCCAAAATGGGCCATTGATTTAGAGAGGTGAGTCTGAACCCCACCAGGGAACTTAAACTCAAATAATTAAATAAATGAGTGGAATTTTTTAAACATTAGTAATTCTGGTAATGGTGACCATGAAATAACTAGATTGTTTTAAACCTATCTGTTTCATTCAAGTCCTTCAAAGAAAGATATCTACTGCTCTTGTCCACACTATATGTATCTCCAGAACTACAGGTTGACTCATAGCCAGCCTCTGAAAGAGCCTGGCAAACCGTCCAAATCAATTAGGGTGTCAATATCAATTAGTGTGTGAATAAATTAGCAAAAGAAAATTACCCAACCATAAAGCATCTTGGGGTCTATTATTTTACTTTAAAAGTACCAAATAAATGTAAAATGTTGCTTAGAGAATTGTTGCAGCACAGAAGAAGGCCATTTGGCCCTTCATGTCCGTGCTGGCTCTGGGACTCATCTAATCAGTCCCGTTCCCTTGTTCTTTCCCCCAGAGCCCTGCAAATATCTAACTATCAAATACTTATCCAATTCCCCTTTGAAAAGCACAATTAAATCTGCGTCCACCACACTTTGAGACTATGCATTTCAGGTCATAACCACTCACTTCATAGAAAAATTGCCATGCTCACACTGGATGTTTTATGATTTATTTTATAAATGTTTCCTTAATAATTTTACTCATAATTTTTATGCTATGTAAGTTGAGTAGACAAGTTTTATTACAAATGCTCAAGAGGTTCCAGAGCTTTGAAAATACAAGTTTTATATTTGAAGAACTCTTCTCTGTATTAAGTAGCAATTGGATAAATATCATGCATGCATTCATTGCTTTGGAGCCGAAGAGAATAAGTTTCAGATCATAAAAAGTTACTGTTTAAAATGTACCATTCTCATCCAAGGGGATGCCAATACCCTCTACACTGCTCATTGTTATCCAATTGCATAATTCCTCTGAAGTTTATTGTTATAACATAATGAAGTAAAAATAGATTAGGGGTAGGCCAGGGGACAGGCAAAGTTTTAGAAACTAGCAAAAGATGATAATAAAAGAAAAAGATAGAATATGAAAGTAAACTTACAAATAGTATAAGAATATAAGAGTATATAAGAATATTGCTATATAAGAATATAACAATACAGACTACAGATACATACAATAAAACACACATTAAGAGCCAGAGGGTGATGAATCTGTGGAATTCACTGTCACAGAAGGGTGTGGAGGCCAAGTTATTAGGTGTATTTAAGGCAGAAGTTGATAGGTTCTCAATTGGTAAAGGGGTTAAAGGTTATGAAGAGAAGGTGAAAGAATGGGGTTAAAACAAATCAGCTATGACTGAATGATGGCGCAGACTCGATGGGACAAATGGCCTCATTCTGCTCCTGTATCTTATGGTCTTATATATAAAAAGGGAAGAGCTAAAGGAGACATTATTCCCTTGGAAGATGAGACTTGAGAATTAATACTGGAGATAAAAAGAGAAATGGCAGAGATACAAAATAATTATTTTTGATCATTTTTTACAGTAGAAGATGCCAAATATACCTCAAAAAGAATAGATAATCAAGGGGCTATAGGGAGCAAGGAACTTAAGACAATCTCTATCATGGGAACTAAATTAGGCAAACTTGTGTGGTTGAAGGCCAACAAGTGACCTAGAGCTGATGGCCTGCATCCCAGGGTTTTAAAGGAAGTGATTACTGCAATAGTGGGTGCATTGATTGTAATCTACCAAAAATTCCCTAGATTCTGGAGAAGACCCAGAAGATTTAAAGACCACAATGTAATGCAACTATTCAAGAAAGGATGGAGAAAGGAAGCAGGAAAATTGGCTCAAATCCATTAATAAGGAGGTAATAACAGGACATTTAGAAATTCATAAGACAATTAAACAGCCAACATGGTTTTATAAAAAGGAAGCCAAACTTTTTCAAGGATGTAACAGAGTGGATAATAAATAACTTGTAGATATTGTGCAGTTGGATTTCCAAAAAAAACATCTTTTCCAAAAAAACCCAAGAAACATCATTAGGTGCCACATAAAAGGTTGCAGCACAAGATAAAAGCACATGAGGTTGGAATGATATATTGACATGAACAGAGCACTAGTTATCTATCAGAAAAGAGAAAGTCAAGATGAATGGATTATTTTCAGATGGAGTATAGTATGGGAAAGTCTGTCCACTTCGAAAGAAAGAATGAAAAAAATGAAATTATTATTTCGATGAACTGAGGTTACAAAATGTTTTGGTACAAAGCAATCTTGACAGTCCTGATGCATAAAGCACAGGAAATTAACATGCATGTACACTGAGTAATTAAGAAGGTAATGGAATATTGGCCTTTATTGCAAGGGGTGTTGAATGTTAAAGTAGGTAAGATTTGAAGGTACTTTACAGATCACTACTGAGCTTGCACTTGGGGTAGCATCTACAATTTTGGTCTTGATATTTAATGAAGAAAATAACTGCATTTTCAACTGTAGAGAAGGATTGATTCCTGAGATATGAAGAGAGGATGAATAGCAGATAACCACATGAGATTATCTAACAATATGGGGCATAGTTTCAGAATAAGGAGTCCCCATTGAAAATGGAATTGTTACTCATGAATCTTTGTAATGTTCTACCTCAGAGTTTGGTGGAGGCATAGTCACTGAATACATTCAAGTTGACATTTAAGTTGCACGGAAAGAAAGACATATGGGCAGAGAGTGAAATAGTGTTTTTGAGGCCAAACTTGAATCAATCAATATCTTATTGAATGGCACAGTGATTCAACAGAGGGGCCGAATGGCCCATTCCCACCCCCATTTCTTATGTTCTAGTAACTGATATCTTCACCAGTTCAGGAACTATCTGTGGAGAAAGAACAAAGTTAACAGAATCAATGACTGCTGATAATGACGCATCACTCACATAACCAGAGGTTTGGACTTACAATCTAGAGACCTGACTTCAAATCCCACTGTGGTAGCTCTGCAACTTTCAACAGCAACTAGTCTTAGTAATAATGACCACAAAGCTATTAGATGGTTGTAAATACCCATTCTAATTTACTAATGTCCTACAGAGGAGGAAATCTGCCAACCTTACCTGGCCTGACTTATATGTCACTCTAGATTCCTCTCAGATGATTAACTTATAAAAATTCCCCATGAAGTGGTTTACCATTGTCACTCCTTCTCAGGGGCAATTAGGGATTGGCAATAATCACTTCAATGCCCAAATCCTGAAAAATGAATAAACTAATAAAAAAAGGTTGGAAATAGGAAAAGTTAAAGAAAGTTAGAAAGCCTTTCCATACCTACTGGCTGACACGCAAAGTATTTCCAGGATTTTGTTTTTATTTCTAATTCCCAGTCACTGGAGTATTTTGCTTTTGCTTTATCATAACACTGTAAAAATGTGAGAGGGAATATATTCTTCATGTGTATAGGGATAAATTTAAGGCTGAACTAAAATAAATCTCATAATTTTTAACCCAAATTAAATATTGCTTTGTTCCTCCTTTTATGCGTACTTTTATTCCTATAATGTGGCTGGCATGCTGAGCAAAATTGTGTGCTGTGGCTCGAGGCAATAAAAAAAGTGATTGTTTCATTGGAGTGCAGATTCAACCCAAGCACCAATAAAATCCTGCTGACCAGTTGAGCATTTCTGCAGAGTTCTCAATGCAGACTCATGAGAGCAGCTCCAGATTGGCAGTCTTGCCAAAGGCACCTTACTACCCTAACTTTATAACAAGAATAATTGAGACAATTGTGAATCCTTTGATCTGGAATAACATTTGTCAGCAAGCAGAACTTCCCTCAGTTCCTGATATTCCACCAGAAACTCATCAGTGATTTGGTCTTGTAAGTGCTGAACGGTTCCATCCAGCACATAAAATTATAGTAACAGAGCAGACTCTTGTTATAAAGCAGATGTTTCAGGTCCAAACCCTGCATCAGGACTGACAAGTTGACAATTCCTTTCCTCCCACAGATGCTGCTCAATCCGCTGAGTTCTTCCAGCTGATTGTTTGTTGCTCCAGATTCCAGCATCTGCGGTCTCTTGTGTCTCCAGATTATTAAAACTGTCTCATGTTGTACATCAATTTATACAATAAGCCTGAAATGTGGTTCCTGACTATTTAACTCTTTGGGCTGGATTTTACATTTCCCAGAGTGGCTCAATGATCCTATGAGAAT
>JARFYF010000063.1:22038138-22052648 GCA_030265395.1 Rhina ancylostomus | reverse complement strand
TTTGTGATCTGGAGAAGGTGTAATTTGTCATGGATGGAGGGGAAAGTAGGAAAGTGTATGGCGTGATTTAGTAGTGCCTATTCCTTATACATGCAACAAAGCAGAAAATCTGTACAAAGTGGTAACAATGAAATTTAACATGTTTTTCTTTCCTTTAGTCTTCTCATTCTTATATTGAAAAGTTCAAATGAAGCAGTCTCTTAGTGAATCAGATTTATTGGTTCACACCAATGGTTATGGGACATATTTGTTCTTGCCCTTTGATAAGCTCAGCATGGTTTCTCTTGGTCTTTCTAAACTCAAACCAACTGCCCAAAAACGAAGTCACCACATATGAAAGGGAATAAAAAACAGGATAAAAATGACCCAGCAGTGTCTCTTTTCCAGAAGTTACTTTTAAAGAAGTCATCAGTTACATCATCGTCCTGCTTGCAGGAAACAGAATGGAAAATACACTGCTGCCTTTGTGTAGTAAACCTTTGGATAACACAGAGACAGGGACAATGATCCTCCATAAATTCAGGAAAAAATGGTTTCTCCACGAGACAGTTCTTATCTTGCAGTGGCATGAGAAAATGTTAAGCTAATCTTCAGTCTAAATCGACAACTAAAAACATTTATCATTTTAGAGTATATTAACATAGAGAATATGCTTGTGGGTCCAGAGTGTGCAAGAGGCAGAGATCTCCATGGATAGTGGGATTCAGAAAACTATTCATCCCACATGAACTCTACATTGTTTAAAGTCCTCAATATACAATTTGATTCTATCTTTTCCCTCTCCTCAGTGACATCATGTTAAGCTTTATCCCAGATCCTCAAATAATCCAATGACATCTTTAGAAGAGCAACCCAACTGAGAAAAAGAAGAAGGCCATGTAATTTTAGTTATAAAAATAGATCAGGATAGGGAATTTTGCCCCTTTGGATTATTTAACAAAGTATTAGCTCAAATGTTTGCATTTTGTTGTTGTCATTTAATCAACACAGCAGGTTCTAAAGGTGCAAATTTTTAATAAGAGCACCAGATTCTTTGAAAATTATTTCCAATATTTGCTACTTGAGAGCAACCAAGAGTAATGTAATTGCATGTAGAAAATTGTGAATTGCTTTATGGGTTTTCTTTGTTAAGATTTTCCCTTTGAATGAACCTTCAATGGCTAAAATGATGAGTATGTTACCTCTAAAAAGTTGCAAGGGTTGCCAAGGCATTGACTCCCTCCTTATATGGGGTGCTTGACTTCCAATTCTTTGCTGAGATTGCTAACTTACCATTTGTGGAACAGGATGTGGTAACCTTGGATCCAGATATAGATTTGTGGTGTACAAAAAGTCAGACTTCCAGCGCACTGCACCATAATGCTAGATAAGCTGCTAGGACTATGCCTATTATTACCATCACACTCATGGGTATGGCTGAAATATAAAACAATTAAATCTTATGAGGAAGCTTACAGCTTTGATCAGCAATAGCATAGAAGTATTGTGAGTACTTTGATCCACACCTCTGAAAAGCGATTCATTCTGGATTTGATGAGTATTTTGTGGATTTTTTATAGGGAGACGCTGGTAGAAGTAAGGGCAACCATATTAAGGTATAATAAAGGCTGTCTCCATTAAAGGTGAGGGACCAAGAACTCCTTCCATTTGTTTGAGTCTGTGTTGTTCTTCTTATATTTCCAAAGAAGGACGTTCAGTGTATTCATCCATCTCAGGTGGTCAAAGGGGAACAACTCCTGTTCCTGCTGAACTGAGCCAGTGCAGACAATATCAACTGTTATCAGCTCAGTAGGCACAGGAGATTGAGCCCAGATTCTCCAGTTATCAACGTTGTTTTAGTTGGTAATCTAGATGTATTCAAGCAGCATCTACATAACAAATAATTTTCTCTGCCATAGATTAGCATTACAACCAGAGGAGCTGTGTCTTCTAGGGACTTGGCCGTCCTTATACCAGGGCCAGAATAATTGATTGAGAGATAGTAGGCTTGATGGAATGGAATAACTTGGATGAAAAGAAGTATTTTGAAGATTCAGGCACTGGTTAAAACTTGACTCAAACACTGTTAGGTGCCATACAATTATCTGTAATGCAATGCTACATATTATGTGATCGGCTATTCAATACTGTGATACAGTTTCAGGAATGCATCACCCACTCTGATCTTCTCTTCAATTGTTGCTCATTATATTACAGTGTGTCTGAACAAGAAAAAAGAACTTAATCTGAATGATCATTATCCTATTACGGAGTAATTTATTAATCAGGATGCTATCAATTTACGACTAGCAATGCCCAGTGAGTAAAATAAGCATGATGGGTGATATTAGTAGCTGTAGGGTTTGGGGTAGACTGGTAAGGGCTGGCCAGAAATGGGAACATGTCTAAGAAAGTTTAGCAAAGTCAGGACTCTTTAAGGATTTCTCTTAGTAGGTATACTCCTCAATGGAAACCAGCTTAAGTGAAGGTTAATATTAAATAGATTTAAGCTCAATACACCAATCCATATGGCCATACATTTGACTATTGTATTCAAAAATGGTTTAATCAATACAATTCATGTTCAGCATTAGTCTATAGCAAATCCTGTTCTCTTATGAAATGAGAGCCAGTCCTTATTTCTAATCAAGATATGTTTTAATAATGTGTAAGGCTCTGCAGTTGCTTCATTCAGAGAGACTAGAAATTGGGGAAGTTATGGTTGGGGGCATTTTTACCACTCTGAAAAATCATGTGGAGGAAGAATAGAACTAATACAATTCACCTTCCTGTCCCTGTAAAGCATTCAGTACCAAATGGCAACTCAGATGAATCAATATAAAGCTATTGAGTCAGATATCTGCATTATATCTTATGCAACTTCACAGTCCCCTCTCTTACACAAAGTACCATTCCTTAAAGTAATCACCCTTTAGTTTTACCTGAAACAGTACTGGCAGTCCAACAGTGCTGGTCCACCTTTACTCCATCCTCAGAGACACATCAGCCTAAGGTGTAATAATATTTTACATTTCTATCTGCTATTTAAATAGAAATGTTAATAAATTAAAAGTGATAATTTGCACAAGGCAATTTCTAAGCACAATATGTTGTTCTCAAGTGGACCAGGTTGCTGAGGTATGATTGAGCATAAAGTAACTATTAGCAATTTTACCAACTGGGATGTACAAATCTTTAGGCAGCAAATTCTCATAAATCCCTTTAACTGACATTAAAGTTGCATTTAGTAAGTATTGCTAGGAAAATTCTGATGTCATAAAAATGGTCAGAGAAATGCATTTAAGTTATTAGGTAAAAATATTTTAGTTAAAAAATCCCCATGATTTTTATAATGTTTTATATAAACATAAAACATTTCTGTTTTATTTATAGCAGGAATAAGCAATGCAACATAATCACCTGGTGATAAACACTTCACTACTTTTAATGCCCAATTTCAGTGGGTATAAACTCTCCATGAAATGCTTTGTTCCTGTGGAGATGAATTGAGGAGAATGCAACAGGGTGTGGACACATGTATAAAGGAAGTTTGGAGTTTAAGAAGGAATCATGTTCAGATGAATTGCTACGTGGCACTATATGTTGTAAAACTCTATAAATATTAGATCTCTAAATTTGCTGGGGTTTCTCAGTCATCCTTTGTTGCCACATTTTCAATAGTTAAAATTTTATTAGGTTTCAAACTTGCACAATCCAAACAAAACATTGCACACACACAGATAAAAACAAGCTGGTCTTAAAACATACTTCAAAGGGCACACTCTGTCTTTGATTGAAGAAATCTCTACTTTTAGAAATAAACTATGTCTTAAGCAACCTTTAATGGTCCAGAGTGAATCTACGTAATGATTCGAACATCCTATCAATCAAAGAATATCAACGGCACCCCAGGAATAACCTTTTGTGCCAAACGCAAAGGAGGCTCTTGAGCTTCAGGATGATTCTTCCTCTGGGTGAAACATGTTAAACATGCTCTGATGCCCTTTGGCTGGAGCTCTCTGGATGCACATATTCTATGGTGGCCTGTCTCTAATAGCATTTTCATTTCTCCAGCACCACGAATGTCCCACAATCCCAACCTCTGCCACAGAAAAGGAAATGCAAAACTAAACATTTTACCTCTAACCAACATTTTGAAACCATAGTAGAAAGATCAAAGTGGACATTGATACTTCCATTAGCATGACATCTTTAATATTTTGCATCATCTGGTACATTTTTTTGTATTCGTCAAAGAGATGTAAACTTAGAAAAATGTATCCCTTTTCCACTACAAAACTTAACTTTTTTTACAATTAATTCACAAGCAACAAATAAATTAGTTTAATAACAGACCTCTATGGTAGAAACAAGTGGTTTTTCATGGTCTCCTGTCATTGAGAGGTTGTTTGTATTCAATGTACTCAAGTGGGAATCGAGTCAATCCATTTACTGGGAAGTTCATAACTATTAGATGTGATAATTTAATTTGGTATTCCCAATTCACATTTTCACATTTTTGTATTCATATTCACATTTTGCAAAGAGCTATAAGAAAATTGTGGAATAACGGTGGTATAGACCTATTGCAACCAGCCTGTTTCTGTGTTGTATATACTTTATAATTATAAAAGTTAAATGTATTGATAATTCTAACAAACAAAAACTCTGTGTTGAAATCTCCTTTCTCGGAATTCACAACATTAAGGTCTTTTTTTTAGCAGATCCCTTTAATATCAAACATTATGTCAGCATTGAAAGAGTTATAAGGCATTTTTAGATCCGTTAGAAGTTCATGATGTGTTGTACCTTAACTGAGGTACAGTAACTGTTTGCATGGTTATGTAGGATTAGCACCTAAGTATCAATTTTCTGTGTGAAAAGCTGTTTTGAGTAAGCCCTGTTCTTAAACTAAAAACAAACCTTTAAAATGTTTTATGGCACAGAATGCTGTGTGAGCTTGGATCATTCCCTCTTCACTTACATTATTATTTTTCCATAGATTTAGTCGGACTACTTCTGCTTTACTTGATATCTCTGTTAATACTTGAGGAGAAGTTTTCCAGACCCTTTGGAGCCAGATCCAATGAATTGATTTTAAGAGATTTTTTTAAAATGTGTCCCAGGAATGGAAATAAAACTCTACATAAAGATGCCTGGACTAGCCCTGATGGGACTTAATGTTGCCCTCATTTTTGTCAGTCACTCCACCTTATTGTGCAGCCGATGGCTTCCCCATGCTTTCTGCTTCCATTCCATGTCAATGGCCATTTCTACAGGATATAAAACATCACCCATACTAGCTGATAGTTCACATTCCTTCTGATCAGATCTCTTCAGTGGACATTGCATCAAATATCCCTGCTTAAACCTGATGATTCCTCCCCTAATATTAGTTTATCTCTGGCCTCTGCTGTTGATGTAATGGAGCTTCTATTCATTGATAACACTATTTTCTTCTCATAATACTAGACAGTGTCTAAAATCCAGACTCAGAGAGAAAACAGAGCTAACATTTCAGATTGAAGATGCTTCATCAAAACTCAATTAATTCTTCCACTAGCCCTTGTTGACATGGACTTATTAGGATACTTCTGGCACTCTTTCCTTCCTTCTATTGCACTCCGAAATACAAGTTTAGCTTTTCCTGACCTCTTGATTGACTCATCAATCTTTGAAATGAAATGTTAAATCTGGTTCTCTTTCCACAGATGCTGAGTGTTTCTGACAGTTTCTGTTTTTTAATTCAGATTTTCAGCATCTGCAGTTTTTTGATTTTCATTCAGTAACGTCTCTTCTTCCCTCCAGAACTGATTGCAAGGTAGTGCTGTGTAAGATAACTGATCCCTCATTATCCTCCCACCTCTCTCCTCACAGAAGTCTTCTTCCACTTTGTTGCCCCTTCTTTATTAGTAATCCTGTGAACTTTCTTCTTTTGTTGCTCTTCAAAAGCTTCTGTCTTTGGTTCCAATTTCAATCATCACCAGTGAAATTCAGATGAACTGATTCATCTGAAGTATTTCTTCCACAAGCCCTTGGCGATGTGGAATTATTAAGATATTCATGCACTCTTCTCTTCCATCTACAGGCTCTAAAGTACTCACTTGGCTTTATCTGATCACTACCTGCTGATTTACTCATCAGCCTTTATTTGACTGAATATTACGTGCCTTGGCCTTTTGAGTAAAATTCTCAAATGAAAAGTGCATTTAATTTATTTCTAAATCTTATACAAAAAACACTGCTTCAGTAGTTTTCCTCTCTTGTTTCAAAGTACTATAAGACGTTCCTGCAGTAACCTGTCACTTTTGCTCCTGCATTCATAGTATGTATCACTGTGGCTTCAAAAATTATTTAAGTACTGCTGATACAAGTAACGCATTGAGCATTGGACTGATGCCACAAGTAACTGAAGGAATTAAAATATTTGTGGTGCAGTGGTAGTGGAAGAGGCAGGTGTGCAGAAAGTGGAGGATTTTGTGCTGATATCCTACCTCTATAACCTGAATTTAAGTGAAGGCAAACTGATTATTTTTCTGCTCACCATAAGTTTGGAATAGTCTGAAATTGTACCTAGGCTAGAAATAAATAATAAAGAAGAATTCATGATATTATCCAGGGATGTGCAATATAATCACAATTTGTGAGTAAATGAGTGGCACCGGTCTGGTTAAGGTTATGTGTGCGGTTGATACTGCCATGACTTTTGGGCAGGTATGGGGAGTACTCTGAGAAAAAAATGGGATATCTGCATTCGGACCCAAGATCCTCACTTAACTTCACCTTGCTTTAATCAGCCTGTTGAATTCAAACATTCTGGAAAACAGTGCATTGAATCACACAGAACAAGAAGAATAATTAGCACCAGCAAGACCTGGGGACCGATTGACATAAGCCTGCACTGACATATGAACTGCAAATGGAAGTCCGGAAATCCTCTTGAGTTCAACCCCTGAGGTGCGGAACTTAGCCACTGTGAACATGAAGGCGTTCAAAGATCTGTTCACAGAATTAGCTAAGTCCTTCACCGCATAGGGCTCAGACACAAAATCCCTCCTGCAGGCTCCCTTAGTATCTCCACGTGGCCATGCATTTCATAATCTGAAACAGCTGAAGGTGAGCAGCAAACAAAACACTGGCACATCAAGGACACAGGCTCACTCCTCCTGTCGGTGCAGACAAGGCAGAATTTGCTTTTGTTTTTCAAAAGAAGTCAACAGTCTCAGTCTTTTTTTTATATAAACCAAAAGGAGGAGCTTAAAACAAGCAACTAAACACAGGAGTATATTTTGTCATGATATTTTTTTCTTGGATGGGGAAGACTCAATTTTATACCTGCACAATTAACTCTGTCCACTCTGGTTCTCTCTCTGAAGGTGACTTTGTGCAATTTTTACCCTGATGCAGTTTTTACACAAAAGTTAATAACTGAGTTATCTTGGTAGTTTTTGTTCCATTTTAAGGCAGGAACCCACTTTCCAATCTTTCTGATTGGAAAATAATTGGAAATGAATGGCCAATTGGCAATGTAAATGGGTGAGCTTATGGCCTTAGGATGAATTGGCAATCCTTTTCACATTTTCCTTACATCATTAATAATTCTTTCTTTCAAGGGCGTTTGACCTGAAACAATAACTCTGTTTCTCTTTCCACAGATGCTGCCCGACCTGCTAAACATTTCCAACATTTTCTAGTTTTGTTTCAGATTTCCAGTGATTGTAGTTTTCTCGATTTTCAATACATCTTTCGAGTTGATATTGTTGCACTGAGGAATTCTCAGTCCCATTAAGGCCCTGAACAAACTGAGGATCAGCAGATTTTACAAATAATCCTTTCACATTGATGTGCTGGCCACCCTAATAAATGCATTCGATTAAAAGTGAATTTTAGAATAAAACCATTCTTGAGGAAAACTGGGGGTAATCTTAACCCAGGTCTTGTTCCTTACCACCCACCCAATTACTACAGCTGAAGGTAAGCAGCACCCCAAGGACACAAGCATGAGCTCCCTTCTGACTATTGATTGTGTTCAAGCCAAAGCTAACATTGGAAAAATATTATGCCTTCATTTGCCAAAGCCTTAAAGCTTTGTAATTCTCTTGCTAAATGTTTCTAACTCCATTTAAGATGCTCTGTAAAATCTGATTCTTTGAAGAAGGTTTTGGTAATCTACCCCTTTATCTCCTTATCTGCCCTGGTTGCAAATTTTATTTAATAGTGTTCCTGTGGAACACCTACATTCAAAATGTTAGATAAAAACTAGCTGATTTTGGTCTGTGGGTGTTGTTAGGCAATAGGGTAAAATTCCTGATATTGGCCCTGCTAGCTGTTTCCTGATTCTCATTTTCATTAATTTCAAAGGAAACAGTACTCGGGGGTTATGTTTAATTGATCACCAAATGATGCTGTGCATTTTACACTATTGCCTAATATTGAATGACCCCTTGTTTGATTACAATCTTTCCATCTTCAAGGATATCATAAAAGTTAGAGAGGTTCCTCACCCTTAATGTCTGAGAGCAGAATATATCTGCCACGTTACCATCAGGAAGGCAGATGGCAAACCAGATATGTCCTCAGCCTTTTTTGTGGTCTATTCATTCCTTAATTGTTAAGAATGTGGAAAAATCCACAATTCTTTTCTCCCCAATAGCAAAATGCATTTTTCAGCAAGAGTTGTCGGCAATAGCTGGTGACAGGTTGGTAATCCCTGGCAATGTGATTTTACATTATTAAATCAAATCACTCTGCCAGGAACCCAGCCAGCCACAGCAGGCAGTATCTTGCAGTCCATGGGAAACTCTGAGCTTACATCTAAAGCCAAAATAGGGCCTGCCAATAATTTAAAAAATGAAGCTTATTCAGGCTACTTGCAAATAATCATTTTCTTTCTTGCAAGGCCCAAGCACTTATTTTTCCAATCCAAGGTAAGACACAGCTATTGTAAACAATCAGACCAGTGTAGATTATGGTATCTTCTGCTCCAATGCAAATTTGTGCTCCTGCAAACCGAACATGCCTAAAATGCAGATACATAAATATGAAACATTGAAAAAAATTGTAGACATGTGTAGGTCATTGAAGTAAAACATGGAGGTTTCAGAAGCATTAAAAAAGAAATTACTTTTCAGAGATACAAGAAGGAAGATCTCTTCAAAAACCTGACTGCTCCAGTACAACTCCAGATGTGTATCAAGGCTGATTCCTGTCTCCTGGACCTATTATCATGGAGAAATCTATCTGTAAAACAAAGCAAATAGAAGAATAACGCTATAATTTATCTCAGAATGGAAATGGGATCACAGAATTCTTGGAATCACACATTTCATGCATCCATGATGGTGACTCCTACATATTGGTAGTTTGGAAACTTTCGTGCACCATTAGCTGCTTGGAACTTTAGAGAAATGAATTTTGGAATCTCAATTGAATTGGCAACCATCTCCAGCAAAAGGAGATGTAGATCTGGCAATCCCACTCACAGAAACCCCACAGATGATTAGCATGGTACAGTATAATGGAAGCATAGCACAGCACAGGCCCATTTAACCCACTGTGCATATGTCCAGATTGCCCTTTGGTTGCCCCATACTTCTGCCCCTTCCTTTAAACATGTAAGTCTTACTCAAGAGTTAAATATTTTAAATATACGTATTTTATAATAATAATGTTTACAGGGTCTCTCTGGGTTACAAACACCCGACTTATGGATACCTGTAGATATGAACGAGCTCCCATAAATATTAAATTCAAATGAGAACCAGTCTTTAGATGTAACCTCCCCGCAGTAATCAGACACCATTGTCTCATAAGAATACAGGCCACCAGTTTCACCATGGGAGGCCACTTAAGAGAGTTGTTTTGGAAATTGATAAGCAATTGCTTCTGTTGATACTTGCACAATGATACTCATTAAACAATGTTACATCTACTGATACTTCAAGCCCATCAAAACCAACCATTGAGCTCGGGACATCCTAATTCTGTACCATTTGAACTAGGCAGGGGAAGACAATAAATAAATGTTCATATTAATTGGCCCTCGTCAACACCATTTATTTCAATACTGTGGGGGTACAGTTATCATACTGAGCAATTTAGTGTATTTTCTGGCTGATGGACAAAATAGACTTGTGGATGTCTATAAACGGGGGACGGCCTGTATTGAGTTCTATTTGGAAGTATTACTGTTCAGTTTGTTTTCACTCTTTCCTCATGTTGCCTTTGGTTTTTTGCCAATCACCATGTGACGTTGTCCTTCAGTTACCAATTCTTTTGCACTGAAAACAGTTTCCCCTCATTTATTCCATCAAAACCATACATAGTTTTGGATAACTTTTTGAAATCTCCTTTACCTTCTCTGCTCTAATGAGAACAATATCTGCCTCCGCAGTCTGTCCACATAACTCAAGTCTCTCACTCTGGAACCATTCTAATAAATCTTTACTTCACCCTCCCCTAGACTTGGATGACCTGCCAATGGTGTGGCATCCAGAAAGCAGTGCAATACACCAATGGCCTAACCTGTGATTTACAAGTTTAGTGTAACTTCCTTGCTTTTGTATTTTATTGCTCTGTAGCCAAAGCTGTTTTTATAACATGATCTGATGCTTTCCAAGAGTTGTGCAGATGTACATACCAAGTCTCACTGTTCTTGCATTCCTTTAAAATTTGATAACTTAATATCACTCCTCCTTATTCCATCTACCACTTGTACTCTCGGCTAAACTTTATCTATCTCATGTCCTTCGCCTGACTTTGTCCTTTTTTACCTCTATTACTATCTTTCCCACTCGTCATAATATTTCTCAGGTTTATTTCAGCTACAATCATTGAAATTATGCCCTAAACATGAAATATAAGTCATCAAAAAGAGCAGCACTCTCAACTCTGATGCCTAGGGTTATCAATGCACACTTCCTTCCCTCTGAGAGAAACAACAATCAGCAAATATTCTCTGCATTCTCTCTTAGCGAGTTTTATATCCATTGTCCCTTTACTTTCATGTGTTCAGTTGCCAATGCCTATCAAGCTGCACTTTATTATAAGCTCTCTGTCATAAATAGATCATATACAGTCTTCCTGTTCCTTCTGATTAAAACTCAATAAAGTTAATCAGACATGATTTACTATTAACAAACACATGTATTTAATAGCTCATAATTTTCCATGTGTGAATTAATCTTACCCAGTGTTATGGTCTCTAAAGTCTTCCCTATCACTGAAGTTATTCTGATCAGCCTACAGATGCCAAGTTGAAACCTCTGCTTTCTTTTTTCCTAATGGTGTAATATTTGAGGTCCTATGGCACCACCCCCAAATCTAAGCACCAAAACAGTGGCCAAGATCTTTGCATTTTCTGCTCTGACCAAGTTGAACCCCATGCCAAGCAGGTGAAGGCAAGTACTGTGTTAACCTTTATTGCAATGAAGATTTAAATACAAGAAAAAAGACATTTTGCTCCAATTACATTGGGTCCTGAAGAGATTGCAATGGAATATGCCCTGTATCTCTAACAAAGGGAGAATATACTGGCGATAGAGAGAATAAAAAGGTTGATTCCTGAACTGGCATGTTTGTCCTTTGAGGAAAGATTTAGCTGTCTATGCCTTTATTCTCTAGAGTTAAGTAGGATGAGAACTGATCTCATTGAACCATACAGAATTCTTACCAAGATAGGCAGGTTAGATGCAGGGATGATGTTGTTTGCCCTCTGCCTGAATTGCTCAGCTGTTATATTCAATTACTATTGTTATTTTTTTCTTTTGGGAAGCAGGATTACCTTGGTCTAAAATGCAAAGAGTGGAAGACTATTTGCAAAGGTGTCAACATGCTGGGACAAATGTGGTTATGGCTGACTGACAGGTCCCTTTGCATCCGACAGCCGCTCATTCCAGACTTCCACATCTGCCCCGGACTCACCATTGCTTTGAATCCAGACTGTCAGCTTTACTTCAGCCATCATATTTAAATAGGGTCAAAGATCTTCACAAAAATAAAATGAAAATAAAGTGTTTCCTTTTGCTTCATTTTAATTAATTTTAATGTTTTAGTCAATTTATATGTTGACTGTGGTTTTAAGTGAAATTATTATTTTCTGTTAATTTTTTTAATCATCTAAATGTTTTCCTATTGTCTCTAAATGTCTATGATGACCAGAAACATATCTAAACAATGGAAAAAGCCTTTGAGAGTTTGAGCCAAAGAAGCCCTTTGAGGTGGTCCATAGGTGGGGCTTTAGTTTCTACTGCCTATGACCTGTTTACTGGTTTTTCACTGTCCTGCTACATGGAGGGGCAGTGGCACTGATGCTGGCGGAATGCGAAGAGTGCCACACACACAATAGGTAAGTGCAACCCAGAAGTTAGTGCTGGGCACAGTACAAAGTGTCCAATGCTGTTGCTAAATAAGCTCTCCAATTGGTTTCTCTGTTTCATGTCAAGCTAATTGAGGAATATGTGCCCAGATTGTTTAAGGGGAAGCAAGGAATAATCGCAGGGTCTCAATAATCTATTCAATCAATGCAATTATTATAACGATTGTCTGCACTCTGTGATGAATTGACAGCTGTGAGGTCGGCCCAATAAGTCAGTTACTGCTTTAGTAACATGTGTGCGTGGCATCATTATTTTTCAGGTACCTTTATTCCCTTGTGGTCACAAACATGATGATGTCATGAACTGGCAAAGGGCTATGGTAGGGTAACCACACCAAAGGACCTTGATTTAACCAGTGATCAACTCTTGAGAGTGGCAGATGTTTATTGAGAGGTTTTACAATGAGTAAGCCCTGCATATGAAAACAAGCAATGAACATTGGATAAGGTAAACTCAGAATGTTCAAACCTGCAGCGAGAAGCAGCAATTAAAAAAGAGAGTAAGTTGGAGGTTTGCTGCTTCCTGATCTACCTCTGACTTGCATTCCTTTCTTGTGTGCCTCTTAGTTGCAGCCAGAGGACAGTTGAATTTTCCCTCTTATACCCCATCATCACATTTCACATAGCAAAGCAGCACAATCACTATTTAATCATACAAAGAATAGTGCTGATTTCATGGAAGGTTGGGTAAACCAAAAACTGAATTACCAAAGACAATGCTTCTTTTTAAACGACAGAAACAACGTAATAGTTTGCAAAAATAGATGTTGGTCAGTCAGAACAAACTAAGAGTCCACCACCAACATACATGGAATGTGCACACAATTGTAAGCACTTACATTTTTCTCCTCTTTCCTCCATGCATTCCTCCTTTGAGGTTGTTAAAGAGGAACATTATAGCTTAGGTTTTGACAGATTTAATCATTTTAGTCCTCAGGCAGTCTTACATAAAGGGACATGTGAGTTTTTTAATTAACGCGCCTTAGGACTTCAGCAAAGACAAATTCTCTGTCGGAGAGAAGACTGCACCATGACTATACCAGTTCTATTCATCTCCATAGCAGCACCCCAGGTCATAGGATTTTAATATTTTTCCCATAGTCCTCCCTTGGAATCACATATTACTGACATGTCATTCCTGAGGTATTATTAATTCATTAGGTCACAGATTGAACAATAAATGAAATGCATTTAGGCAGATGGGAGAACAGGTAAAATAGAGATTCAAAGATCCTTTTTTGGCTTGCTCTTGTTAGCTGTGGTCATTAGGGCAGAACACCTGACCTTTGAATTCTTTTTGTAGCCACAGAAACATAGATTATAGGAGCAGGAGTAAGTAATTTGGCCCTTCAAGTCTATTTCAGCATTTTGTGACAAAATTATCGGGCAATTTCACAGCTGCCATTTCCTCCCAGAGTGCAGTCTATAACTACACGGTCATGGCCGATCATTTATCTCAATACCATATTCTGATGAAAGGTCATTGACCTGAAATGTTAACTCTGTTTCTGCCTCCACAGATGCTGCCTGATCTCTTGAGTATTTCCAGCATTTTCTGGCTTTTATTTCTTTAATATATACTGACCCTGAAAGTACACCATGAGGAAACAGCACATGTGGGGGGGGGGGGGGCAGGGTGGAAGCACATGAAAATCTGTGATTTGATATTTAGACTAACATAACCATCAAAGAGAGGAACTTTTCTGTCAAACTTTCTGTCAACCAAGCAGCATAATTCCAGAGGCTGCCACTGTACTGCTGCACTGATTCCTTTCCTTGTTCAGTGTCCTTTCCCTCGTTGTGTTAGTGTATGACAATTTTTTTTTGGGGTGAGGTGGGGTGGTCAAAGCATGCTCATATTTTGCACCCAAGATACTGCTGAAGCAATGGAACTACCTTTCAAAGCAACTCTGGAAATGTGTCCCTCTGCTGAGAAATGATCAATTTGATGCAGTCAGTAATGGATTCAATGTTCACTTTAAATGTATTAAAATAGAAACACAGCTACCTAGAGGTTGGATGATGCTAGTGGTCACTTCTGCGTGAAGCCACCCTATCAGTAAGTTAGGTGGGCCTCACCGTGTGTCATTCACCTTAGTACATCTGATACTTTGCTGGTAACAGTGGTGTGCCTAATTATGTCAGCAGTTGTTCA
>JARFYF010000063.1:22026986-22038038 GCA_030265395.1 Rhina ancylostomus | reverse complement strand
ATGGCGGTACGCGAATGCAACCTCTTGGTCTTTATAGTCAAATCCATTTATCCTGACACGATTGTGGGGTCACCAAATTCCCAATCTCCCATTAGTGGGCATGAAACTGGATCACTGGGGCTCACCTTCCACCTGCCCCACCCCTCTCTCAGATGGATGGTAGCTGGTGGTTTATCCTGCCCACAGAGGGACCTCTGTCCCCAGCATATAAAAAGTTGGAGAAATTAATTCTCAATTCATGCCACTGTCACTCTGAACTTGACTCTTCCTATTTTGACTCTTCCCTTTTGCACCTGCCTGTCACTCTTCTCATGTCAATCCACCCATTTTTTGCCAGCTCTTGCTGTTCCCCTTCCCCTCACCTTTTTCTACTGGACTATCTCCTCTCTATCTTTTAGTTCAGATGAAGGGTCTTGACCCAAAACATTGACCATCCATCTTCCTCCACAGATGCTGCCTGACCTGCTGAGTTCCTCCACCTTCTTGTTTGATGCTGCAGATGCTAGCATCTGTAGTCTCTTATATCTTCTAATGCTCTTCTGGCTAATCTCCTTAATTTTATCCCTTAAAATCTTGAGCCCGTCCCAAATCTGCAGTACTTGTCACAACTTGCATCAAGTCCTGTCATCCATCACTCTTGTGTTAACTGAGCAACACCTGCTCCCAGTTTAACAATGATATCATTTCAAAGTTATCATCCTTATGCTCAAATACCTTCCTTGTTTCAACCTGACAATGTAATTTCCTAAGATATCTGCAGTCCTCTAACTCTGGTTTTATGCCCATCCCTGAATATGATCACTGCACTGTACCTGATTTGCATGTGCTTTCAGCTGCCAAAAGTCTGATATCTGTAATTCCTTCTGAACTTCACTGCTTCTCTACCTTCCCCTTTTAAGATGGTCCCTAAAGTATACTTTTTTCATCAAGCTTTTAACAGTTGTCTTAATAATAACAAATTATTTTGACTATGCTCCCGTGAAGCACTTTGAGGTTCTTTCCTCATATTAAAGTTGGGATATTAGTTGAATTTGTTGCTATAATCCAGTAGTTGTTATTCCAGTGTCTACTATGATACTGCTATCACTTATAGGTATCACATTATTGTTTGAGGGAAGGTGCTGTGCACAAATCACCTATCAGAATTCCTAGACTTCAAATGGTGGCTACACTTCGAAATATTTCACTGTCTCATTGGTTCATCCTGATATGCCAGTATATATATTTCCTTCTTTCTTTGAAGCACCCCCTTTTTATTCAAATATTTGACTCTTCATTAGCTAGGTTCTATTATTTGGGTTGCCAAGAAGCTTCACCAGTGTAACCTGGACCATTTCTATTTAAAGAGTTTGGCTAAAGGGTACACCAACTTCCTGAGTAGAAGATTTCAAATTCAGGAGAACAAGAACCAAAGACCACCAATATTGCACCCCAGCTTTTCAACTGTTTATGACAGTGCAGTTGATCAGCATGGAGCACTGGTACATTATTTCAAACTTCTGGTCTGGACACCCAAATAAACCATAAACACTCTGTCTCACCTGCAGATAGGTGTCAAGTATTTGATATTTGTTGTACCTCCGAATAAAATCTTTCTCAAGGGCTCTCTAATGATTCAGGGCTTGCTGACTGGCTCTTAGCAATATTTTAGTCTCTTTGAATGTACCTAGCAGAGGTACCAGATTACCATGTTCCCACAGAATATTCATTTAATTCCAACCCTTCCCTAATCAGACATTGCAGTAAAATGGATATTATCTCATCCCTACTTATTCCCCCACACCCCACAAACTACCTCAGATGCCTAGTTGCTGGTTGGTCATTAAGTAACTGATAAATGTATGTTGGAGGTGGGTATTGTCAACTTACAGGCTTAATCTAGGATCATCACCAAGGATATTGATGACTTCAGTTTGTGGATAACTGTTGTGTGCTGGCTCATTCTGCACATGTTCTGCAAGCAACTGTTGATCTCTTTAATGCTTCTTATACAAGAATTGACCTGTCCTTGACCATTGCCAAGACAGAAGTTCATCACCAATCTTCCACAAGCTAGTTAGACATCCCTTCAACTATCTATAGATAGGGTTCGCTTTGCGGTAGGTAGAGCACTTTCTGTATATTGTCAGTCACCTCTCATGATGGGCTATCATTGACGAAGAAGTCCAGCACTGAGTCAGCTGCATCAATTGTTCCTTCTTCAAGCTATGACAATGTTGCTGATGGTCTGTGTTTATTGGGCTTTCCTACTCTCTTCCGATGTTAGTCTACAGATACTGCATTAAAACCCTTGAGGGCTTCTGCCAGTGATGCTTGTGTTAAATTCTGGGAGTCAAATGACTCTCAAATCAATTAGGAGGTGGAATAGTAATGGTGAAGGAAGGTGAAGAGGACCAACCAAGGGGTGCAAATTTATATTCCCAAGCCACAATATGTCCCTACAGCAGAAGAATACCCAGAACAGGCTCCTCAGTCACTTGAAAAACCAGCAAGCATGATGGACATCATCCTTGCATTTTAACTGACTCTTTGATCAACCTGCCATCCAGCACTCTAGAGCACATTCAAGACTCAAGCTTATGGTAGTCAAAGCTAGGATATACTGTATCTCATTAAATATTCTTTAACAACATCCCCCAGATTTATAACTTTCACCAGCTGAAGGACTGGGGTGCAGCAGGTACATGGGAACAACATCACTTTTAAGTTCTCCTCCAAGTTGACTTACAAATATATCATTGTTGCCTCATTGTTGCTGGGTCTAAGCACTGGAATTCACAGCCAAGGAACATGGCAGGATTATCTTCACCACACAGACTGCAGTGTCTCACAAAGGTGACCACCACAACATTCTCGGGGGTAATTAGGGTTGGGCAATGAATGTTGCTCTTGCCAGCAAACCCAGCATCCTGTAAATGAATTAAAAAGGCTAAACCACCCTCTCAAGTGGTAAATCATTTGTTGGAGATGTTTAAAATGTAAGTTATTTCATCATTTTCTTAATTTCCTTTCAATTTATTTTTCTCTGTCTTTCTTACCTACTCCAAGAGTTTTCACAGGGCAGATGCAGAAAGGATGTGTCCATTGTGTTGGACTTCTGTTCAGGCTCTAAGATTGAAATTCACACAATTATTTCTGATCTGTGGAAACTGCTTGAACTTTCACATTGTTTAAAATGTTTTACTGGATGTATATTCTGGTTTTGGCACCCCTCTCCTGCCAGGCGGTATCTGTACCTCACAATTGAGGGTTTATCACTCTCTAGCAGCTGTTTCCACTTCCACCCTCCCCTTCCCCCACTCCATCTGCCTCTCTCTTCTTTGGTCTTCTGCCATCTATCATCCTCCTGTCTTGTCTCCCAACTCCACCCCTCTCCCTCCTCTATATGGCTTGATCTTCCTGTTATTCTTCATTGGTCCAGCAATCATCTCGGGCTCCTGTCACAGCATTCTCCCTCTCCTCCTTGCACCAATTATCTCCCCTTTTAGTCCTGATGCAAGGTTTTGATCTGAAACATGGACAATTCTTAATCCTGCTGCTGAGTTCCTCCAGCAGATTGTTTGTTGCTCCAGATTCCACCATCTGCAGACTCTTGTGAATCGCAGTTGAGGGGATGCTTTCTCATGGGAGAATCTAGAATTAGGAGTCACTTTAAAAATTGGAATTGCCCATTTGAGATGAGGAAAAAACTTTCTCTAACAGGATCAGTGAGTCTTTGGAAATGTCTTCCTTAGAAGGTGGTGGATGTAGAGCCTTTAAATATTTTAAGGCAGGGGTAGACAGATACTCGATAAACACAGAGGTGAAAGGATACTGCGGGTAGATGGGAATCCAAAGTTAGAATCAGATTGGCCATCATTTTATTAAATGGTTGAGTGCCTTATTCCTGATCCTGATTCACATGTCTGTAATCTTTCCTTCTCTCTCCATTTTCCTTTTACTGATCTGAATCCACTCTGCCCTGTTCTCTGTCACTCTGTGTCTTCCGTAGTACTTAAACCTCTTTGGTATAGAGCTCTCACTTTCTGCACTTTACAGACAAAATCGAGCATGGTAGATTTTTGGACACTACAGGGATCTAGAGGTTGAGTGGAAAGCTGGATGGTGAGGCAAAGGACCGACCGTGATGTTTTTGAATGGCGGAGCAAGCTCAAATGCCCTAATGTCCTTCAAAAAAGGAGGTCTGCCACACCTACCCAGACGGGCCTATACATGACTTCAGACCAAACATTATGGTTGACCTTAACTATCTTCCCATTTTAGGGGCAATTAGGGATGGATTGTACATGCTGGCACCGCCAGTAATGTTCACACACAGTAAATGAATAAATAAAAGCCCTGCATTTATTTCTTCGCTGCTGAAGTTGCAAAGAGTGGGGTAAAAACTAACAGGAGGCCTGTCCACAGTCGAGCAACCACATGACTTATAAGTGGAACTCCTGATTGAACAGGACGCAACTTTCTCACATCCTGAAACCCTTCCCCCATCCCACCCAGTTCCCCACACAAAATACTGGAGGAACTCAGCAGATCAGGCAGCATCTATGGAGGGAAATAAACAGTTGATTTTTCCAGTCTGAATTTCCAGCATCTGTAGAATCTTTTGTGTCTCTGCTCAGTTCCTTGCTGATACCAACAATTGACCTGGGGCAGGACTTATATCCTTGGACCTCTCTCCAGCACCTTCCTGCTGGCCTAGATTAGCAAGGTCTTTAAGCAGTTGCCAGGTTTATGTTTTGCCAGATTTCCTGCAACAGCCCCCAGCACCTCCTTCACCACCAGTGCTGCCTCTCACACTGAAATCCAGGCCCTGGGTTTTTAGCTGGTTGTGTAATAAGGGTTTGTTCAGAGGGAAGGAGCTTTCTGCGCAAGGAACTCAGGCAATTAAATATTACAGCAACATCAAAAATGTTGTCGTCAATTAGCTGTCTCCTGTAATGTTTAACTCACTTAACTGCGGCAGTACACCTTGTATCAGCCTTTTGCTCAGCTTTAAGATGCAAATGACTTGCAGCCAAATTTGCATAATTATTTCTGAGCTGTGGAACTGTGTTCGAACTTTTCATGTTGTTTTAAAATGTTTCACTGGATGCACTTGCTGGTTTTGACACCCATTCTCTCCTGACACTCAGCCTTCTGTGCATCACACGTGTGAACAGCAAGCCTTGGCAGCTTGAGCAGACGACTACTTTTTCCTTCTTCGGTGTTCCCTGGGGATCGAGGATGATTTGCTTCCACTCTGGTTCTGTCGGTTAGGCAGCTGATTGGCACAGTTGGGTGGGCTGTTTGAACATAGAACATAGAACAGTACAGGCCCTTCGGCCCACAATGTTGTGCCGACATAGCTAATCCTTCCTACCTACAGAATGCCCATATCCCTCCATTTTCCTCTCATTCATGTGCCCATCCAAGCCCCTCCTAAAAGCCACCAATGAATTTGCCTCCACCGCCCTATCAGGCAATGCATTCAAGGCATCCACCACTCTCTGAGTAAAAAACGTACCCCTCACATCTGTTCTGAACCTACCCCCTCTCACTTTAAATGCATGCCCTCTTGTATTGGATCACTCAATAATGGGAAAGAGTGACTCTCCACATTCTCATTCTTAATGCCAACGTAGTCACCACTAATTAGATGAGAAAGCCCAGATGATCCCTCATTTCCTCTTTAGAAGGATCACCTACACTGAACATAACACATAAATTAATAAACCCCTGTTCCAATGGCTTGCTACAACCATTCTCAGTGGGGGGAGGGGCAACTCCCTGGGACAAATCGTGTGAAATCATCAAATTTATTTCTGCTTTGTTTGAAAGGGTGGAGATTTTCAGTTCTGGAGGATACAGCTGGAGTTTCCTTCTACCAGGCCTTTCCTATGATGGGTCCGATGGATCTCCTTGTCCCCCCAGCACACAACGCCTCCCTTCTGGAACTTTTCTCACTGATGTCAATGCTCGGGTATCTTTCAATAAAGTCAACAAGTCTTTCCATCTTCCTTTATCTTTGTTCCAGAGCAGGCGATGCTGTAATCTGGACACAATGGGGAATGTCCCTTTAAGAAGCTGAAGCACTTCTCAGATTGGTGTACAGCAAAATCTCAACAGGTGAGAGTTACTCAGGTCCTGTTTTGGTACATGCTTTTGTGTGTCAATAACTCTGTTTCTACCATGAAAATAATAAAAACCTACAGATGCTGGAAATCTGGTTAATGTTTCAAGTCAGAGAACCTTTGTCAGAGAACCTTGGTTCTGACAAAGGGTCTTTAAATCTAGTTTTTCTTTCCACAGATGCTACCTGACTGTGGAGTGCTTCCAGCATTTTCTGCTTCTGCTTCTTATGTGCTTCCATCCAGCTGCCTGGCCTCTGTTACTGGGAACCAATATGTCTGCTTGCACTGTAAGCAACACACATTTAACATACCAAAACAGCATGAAATCCAATTTTTGAGGCAATCCTGCCATCATCCCATTCAGGGCATCAACTGTCATTTCTAGATGTCTCGGAAGAACTTCTCACGCGATGTGAAACAATGATACTCGCCCCACAATGTCATGAATAACAGATGCTGCCAGTGAGTCAACCAAGTTCCTCTCTTTCTATGATGACAAAGAACAATCTTATAATATCACAATGTATTCTAAAGGGCTAATTTTAGCTGAAAGTGAAATAAGAGGCAGCTGACCAGATGATGTCAGTTTCCCCCTGGAAATATTGTGGAATTTATTCCCAAAATGTCTGTTTTAACACAGTCAGGAGCAACACTCAAATGTTGATCAATCTACAAGGACCTGTCTTTGCATCAGTTATGACAATATTCTTCCCAGAAGGTTAAACGAATTATAATCTAAAAAGACAATACTCATTGCAGCAATTCCTACATCTCTGATTATTGTGTTCATTTCCCTATTGCTACTCCTTTGCCTTTTTTTTTATTGTGTCTCACAAGCAAGAATTAGATATCAGTGGTAAGTTCAATACTTCCCATCGTCTCCCTTCTAACTTCATTATCATTGTCGCCACTGTTTAATTTATAACAGTGCTAGTTGAAATGATGATCTTTTATTTTATGTTTATGAGCGCTGGCTAAGTTCATTGATGAGCCAACTGTTCCACTCTCATGCTGTTTATTTCTCACTCACTAGAACTTCAAGCATTTGCCATTACAGTTGGAAAAAGGAAAGGGTGCATAAAGGGGATAGTCTGCAGCAGGCTACTGCTAAAGTAAAGGTTTGCTCCACTGTCATTCTGCTGATCTCCCTCAGAGTGAATCTCCTCTTTGGTATTACAAAGGAGGATGGGGTTTGCTTTAAATCAATAGTGTTGATACCAGAATAATTAATGTTGAAATTTCACGCAATGAATCTGCCAGACGTATGTTTGTTAAATTATTGATTTAGTGCAATCCACTGCTTCTTTATAAAGACTACACATCTGCAATTTGAACAAGTTTCAACTGTAGAGATGTACTTCATTAAACTTTATTTAAGAGCAAAAAAGAGATAGGAACAGGGTGATTATCTGAGAGCAGAGTTACAGCAGACTGCCCCTTGAAGGCCTCACTGTATTACATTCATCATCATTTCGAAATCATTGCAATGCCTCAAAGAAACAAAACAGACCCGTTTACCATCAACAACACAGGATGGGTTAGGAAGGGACTGTAAAAGCTTATATGAAAAACTGAAAAGAATTGTACTTTTAATTTGTGATTTTCTTTCAATTGTGCTTCAAGGTTTTACAAAAAAAAACACTGAAAGACACAGACATCTTTATTTCCCTCTATCGCACCTCAGCACCTATGATCTTCTGGTATTCATCTGTAAACAGCTTAAGAATAAATAGGATTCTCAGATGCCTTGCAGACACATCAGGTAACATGGAAACCAACTGGCAAATGCCTTCAGTAATCCGTCTTTGACGAGCTTTCCTCAGAATGTCTGGATTTTCTGGCTCAGGTTTTTCTTTTCTGCCTTTGAACTTATGAAGAAGAAGATTGGCAGATGCTAGCAAAACAGTGACCAAGCCATTGGCTGGGAAAGTGACAGAAAAAGATTGCCTGATAACTCATCAACACAGGTACATAGATTATTATGTGTTGGATGTGACAATTTATATCTTGGCTGCTGAATATTTGTACTCTGGTCGATGCCAGCAGTCTTGATTTCTGAATACCCTTTCCCTCATTTGACCAGCGGCTGTGCTGGCGGTGAAGGCAGTGATGAATTTTATCATCAGTGTCTGCCTTTGCTAAGAGGTGGCTCTAGATTTATGGGAAGTGATCATATTTTCCACTGTGAATCTCTATTGTTGGAAGGTGATGTGGTGCAGTAGGGGCAGGTTGGTAGCGAACCCTTTTAATGGACAGATCATATCTAGACATCACACTTCAGGTGGAAATTATGGGTTGTGTGCATCACGTCATTTCATCAATGAAACCTTGTGAAAACTATGATCTTAGTTTACCTTAACTGGCCTTGTATTCTTCTGAGTGTGGGAATGAGTGGATTTGCGGAACAATCTTATCAAAGAGGTTAAAATGGTAAACAGATTTGGTAGAGTGCAGATGGAAAATTCAACAGCATGGCTTGTTGGGTTAATCAGAATTCCTGCATTTTCTGTAACAGCATTGATTGCAGAAATGCTCAGTTTGCTAAACCATACTCTTGTCCAGCAGGTGAGGCGCCAGAAATACAAAGCCAAAGCTGTTCGTTCTGCATCTCCAGAATTTGATTTGGAATCTAATCTAGACAAATGTTGTGCAAATCTACCTCCATGGTAAACTTCAACGTGGAATATGAAACAGGTTTGGCCAGTCTCCTTTCACTTAAATAACCTGCTTCAATGTGTCATCTGTTCTTCAGCTGTCATTGGTCTGCAGTGTACAGACAGGGTAAATTATCCAGGAATAATTGTGCACCGAGTGTAACATTAGTAGATTCCCAGGTAACAACAGAGACTCAGAATGTGGATCACTAATGAAGCAAGCAAAGGCTTAGACTTAAAATCACTTGAGGTACAAATAAATTATAGCATCAAATTCAATGCTATCCTGTGGTTAACAATGTGGAGATAGAGGCGATGTTTATCATTACAGAGCATGAAATCGAGCAAAGATGTTTATTCCCCAACACAACCAAAATTCCTCAAAGCAGGAAAAAAGGAACTATAAAAACCCTTCAAAAATACCTTATTACCTGTGAAGCACTTTGGGATATCTGGGAAAGGGGCTAATAAATGCAAGATTTTAGTGTCAATGAAAATTATGAAGTATACTCACTGTAGGAAATGCTGCAGTCATTTACACATAGTAAGCACCCACACTTAGATAAAAACCAGACAATCTTTCTTTCAGAGAAACAAAGGACTGCAGATGCAGAACCTGAAACATTGACCGTCTGCTTTTCTCCACGGATGCTGCCTGACCTGTTGAGTTCGTCAAGCATCTTCTTGTAATTTTTTTTAAGCTTTGTTTGTTGAAGGATAAACATTGCCCACAAGAACTGTCCACTCTCCTGGACTACTCTGAAATACTGCAATGGGATCCCTTGCATCCACCGGGCAATATCTCCAGTGAAAGGTGGCAGTGCTGCAAGAGTGCTGTACTCCCTGTACCTGGAGAGCTTTCAGGTTGGAAATCAATCTTCATAGAATGCCTACTCCCAGATAATTGGCAGTGCTTTACAATCAGGGATCTCTGTAAGCAACAGAAATGGAGAGTGGGAGGGACAGGGAGGAAATAAGAAAGGTAAAGAGAGCAGCAAGGTTGAATAAGGGACAGAGTAAAAAATAAGACAGACAAATGGAGCAGGAGAGTCAGAAGAAGCACAAAGACACAGGAGTGTCTGTGTTAGTAACTGGCAGATGGCCAAGGCATGTCTCGATGATGTATAATGATTCAAAGTGTGCTTGTGCTGTAAACTTACTTCCCCCAGTTATACACGCCATAAAATCCTGCAACTGCAATCTTTACCGTTGCTGCCAACAGTGAGCTATTATTTACAGAATATGCTAGGATTGAGGCTAAAAGCAGTAAAATGATGAATGACATCCCAGAGCTGACATTTCACCAGGACACAGCCTTTTATGAACACTGTGTCTCGCTGACGCATTAAGCTGAAGAAAAAAGCAATTGCATTACAATTTAAGGTGGACAGGAAAAGCATGACAGACATTATCGCCCATTTGAATCAAAGAGGAAATATGATTCAATGAGCACAGAATCAGAACTTTTTAGTAATGGGTGGGTGATGAGGGGAAGTTTCCTGAATCAGTAATGTCATCGGTTAAAAATAAAATATCACAATATTATCAGACATGCAGTGAATAGATTTGAAATGATCGAGGAGGAACTGGCATGTAAGCTTTCTACCTCAGTCAATGTAGCCAAAAATGGGCATTACTCATAACACAATACTGAACATGAATGCACTTCAGCCCCTGCATAGACTTTCAAAAGAAGGGATATTTTTAAGAGCTATTGTTTATTTTTAGAAACAATTTTCAAAGCAGTTAGTGCTGGACTTCTGAGTGGGTACTACTTTCCCAAACCTGTGAATTTTCCTGGAAAAGGAATGCTTCAGACATCGCAAAATTAAAAACTCTCCCTTCAGTCATTTTGTTGGAGACTTGTGACCTCCCAAGGCCAACACAGTTAACGTTAATTCTATCTTCTCATGAAATTAAGATCAGCTGTACAATAACATCCAGGAAGGAAAAAGACAATTCCCAGTATTTTAAAACTCAAAATTATTTAACTATGTATCATTAACATTAATGGAGTTTTAACTAAGGTTGACAGCTGATTAGATGTGCTAGTTCCAATCAGGAATATCAGTGTGTGGTTCTGTAATTGCCCACACAGAAAGGAAGTGTTTTCAATATTTTTATACAAAAATAATTGGAGTTGAGCAAATTAAATGGGGAAGTGGTTTAACCCATAGCACTGATCTTCCAGTCAATGAGCTATGTAAAATAAACTACACCAGCTCCATTGGTTTTCCCTGGAAATAAAAGTAATGAACTGGACAGATGGGGAAAATTTCCCTGGTATT
>JARFYF010000063.1:21753079-21763210 GCA_030265395.1 Rhina ancylostomus | reverse complement strand
GCAATTCCGCCCCCACCCCCCCCCCCCCCCCACTTCCCCAGCTGCTGCCACACCTGCTGCGTTCCTCCAGCAGTTTGCTTGTTGCTCCAGATCCTGCAGTCTCTTGCGTCTCTGCTGTTCTTCCAATTTGTGTTTGGCCTCTCTGTAGCAATGGTGAAGGCAGAGGATAGATGGGTCAGTGTGGGAGTGGGAAGAGATGGTGAAAGGACATGCAGCTGGAAGCTTGAGATGTATTTTGCAGTTCCCCTGCTTGCATTAACCAACCAGGGGCCTGGATCCCACAGTCACTGGAGCCCTGGCTCCTGTGCTCATTTTAAGCTCACCAAAGTTCCCAATCCTGTGCTCCCTTGAAAGTCATCTGGTTCTCTTCTTTGTACTCCCTTTAAACTCACTGGGTTCACTGGAAAATTTGTTATACCACTGTCTAACATATTAAATAAAATTAAAAGTATATTGGAGTATTAATTAAAACAATACCTAATATTCTGGAACATCTGTCAGACTGGCACCTCCAAAATCCTGAGTGTGCCAGACTACAAGTTTGACTATAGTAGAACTCTGTCAGAGTCTGGGTGATTGATAAATAAAAATCCCAAATTATGATTTGCTCCATATTCACCTCCCCCCTTACAATCCAACATTAATTTTCATTAGAATTAACACTGGCACTCAGGACAGTAAATCAAGAGATCAACTTCCTTGCTGCCTCCTACTAACACATTCTAAAAACAAAAGTCAGATGGTAGGAGTGGATATACATTGCAGCATGACCAACTTTCCCAAAACCCAGAAATAAAATTATTTTTATTGATTATAATTTCAGACTGCATTAAGATATCACAAGTGAAAGGCATCATGAGGTATTCAAACAATCAGTTTTCATTCTGTGTGCTCTAAATTGAAACATTATTACCATTCGATTACATCTAATAATACAGTATGTCTCTGGGTCAAACAATAATCATTTATCATTACAGTTAAAAATAAGATTGCAGTTAATATGGGGTGCAAGTATTTCAAAACCATTTTTCTTCCCTTTAGAACATCCATAAAATGCATCAGGAATCAGCTCTGACATTATTGGGCAAGATCCAGACTGGATTTACTTCTCCACTACCTTCCTCCATCACATGACCATCTTCATGCTATGTTGTCATGGATGAGGCAGAACACTCTGTATTGGGAAAATTAGCTCCTCCCAGAAGTACACGCTTTTTCAATTGAGTTAGCCCATAAGTCACTGCTCACAAACTGAGAAATCATAAAATGCACAGATTGTGCACTGACTGAAGTTCAAATCCACTGCCCAACAACAGAGGTGACAATATTATCTGTATTCATCTCCACTGTCATCGAAACAACTGACCATTGTCTCTGGACTCTTTCTCCAGTACTCTTGCTATGAACTTAGAATACAGAATGTGGAAGATGCAATCTCACACCAAGGCTATCCTGCCCATCATTGCTTCTTACCTTTCACTGTTTTCACTTGTTTCACTGGATTAACTTAAAAAAAATGTTTACAATTAATTTCACATCTCTACACCGTCGCCTCGTGATATATTTTCTCCCACATCCTGTGCATTTCCACTACCTCCATTTTTCCTCCAATAATTGATGTCACATGCATCTTAGACTTCCAGTTCATAACTCCCTCCTCATATTGTTGCACTCCCTTTGAATAGCTGCCGAATCCCTCTCCATTCTTATTTTTCAAAACATTGAATCCTTGCAGAGTTCAATTTCTGCACTCAATTTAAAATGTGTAGTGAGTGCACCAAGTTGTCATTATTGCTAAATACTTGACAATGGCATTGATGAGAAAGTACCTGAATGGGATATTGCAAATCATGAGACCTAATGTAGTCAGCCTCCACAGCTGTACCTTTCCTTCTGCCCATCCAATTTTTCTACTTTCCTATTTGTCACTTGATGAAAACATCACATTACAGTTTGAGTCATTGAACAATGAACACTTTCCATGTTATCTATAATATATAATACAAAAACAGTCCAAGCAGATTCACAGCATTCAGTACGATATCAGTGAATTCTCTATTTGGCTTCATCATCACTTCTGATTAGGCGATTCATAAAATAAAATCAACAATATCCTACTCGATAACTATGCACCTCAGAGAATGATTTCTCAAGCTCACAACTTAGTTCAATCAAAAATCAACCTGAATGTTTCTGCTCACAAACAACCAAGAGTTATTACCGGAGTGAGTTGACAGCAGGAAACTACTAACCATTATTTTGTAACTGGAGGCTCCAATATCTGGAAAGTTACAGACATTCAGAGAAATATTATGGAAGCTGATTTGCTTTCAAATGAGAACATCCTTGTTGGTCTCTTTATTCGTTAAGTTAGATTTCAGTTCATTTTCGTGCACACATTGTTAATGTCCAGGGCTGCAGTTACTTCAACTAGTGCCCTCTTCCTCATAGGCAATTGCAATCCCCTTCCGTCCTTCCACTGCTTTTGACACAGGAGTCTCCCCAAGCTTTCGCTCCAATCCCTTCCAGCTCCGAGTTGTTAAGAATGAGGCTGCACAATAATGTTCATATCAGTCCTACAGGAAAAGGTAAAAACATCCAGCACGAAGTAATAGGCTAATGGAAGGACTCGAACTGTTTATTCAGAGAGTACATTGGTAATGGAGAGAACATTTTCCACATCTTCAACATGTCTCTTGATCGGTTCACCATCTCAAAGTTATCAGAGGGCTTGTCCAATACCCTGGACAGGATGAGCAGACATTTCCTCCAATTAAATTTTTGGAAGTTATATTCTTCAGTGCTCATCACAAACTTTGATCCCTAGCTACCGATTCCATCCCTCTTCCTAGCAAATGTTGAAAATGATTCATTTTTCACCACATTGTTGCCATCTTTGACAGATGAGTTTCAAGACATGCCCTTGATAACAGCTCATTTCATGTGCTGTTGAAACCATCATCTATGTTTGTTACCCCTAGACTTAACCATTCCTGGCAAATACTACTCTCTGGAATTTTGGTTATCCAAATTTCTGTATGTCCATGTCCAAAATTACACTGTTCCATTCATCCTGATATCCTGTATTGGATGAGCAGATATTTTATCCAAACTTTAGGAAGACTGACATTTTACTCTCTGATCCGCATCCCAAATTCTGATTCTCAGCCACCAACTCCATCACTCTGCTGAAAAATGTTGAAACTTTATTATACCTCACCACCTTATTGCCACTGTCCACCAGAGTTTTATCCATAATTTGACAAATAAACACCAGGACTAAGAGTTCAATGAACAATGTAGTTTTATCATTAAAAAAGAGCAAACCACAGAACATTTTGTTTTATGAAACAGATTATGGAAAATGCAGTGAGCAATGGCTCTTTCCAGCACCACAATCCAACATTCAACTCCAGTAATTATCTGTTCAAAATTAGTTCCAACCACACGAATTCAACTCCTACTGGGTAGTTATTAAACCTGAAAGCTTTGCTAAAAAAGAAAGGGGAAGGGAAGGACCATAAACATTAGATTTTCATCTTCAATCCTGGGTTTCAGACCTGAAAAACATATCCATGATTTTTGCTGGGATGAACTAAATTGACCGAACAGTACTGATTGCCCATTGCACCTTTAAGTGGTTGGTCAGTGGAGAGTACTTTTATTCATTAAAAGAAATACTTATTTATCTTACTTACACTTGAAAATGTGCTGTTGATCATCTTCATTTCTCATAGCTGATCCAGTAAAGCTGGAGTTTTTTTCCTCCTAGGGTATTTCACTCCAACACCACAGAATGTAATCTTTTAACACCTTCACTTCACTTGATGACTTGCATTCACTTGTTCTACATTTATAGTTACAATAAAGTCAAGTGACATGATTCGGTTCCAAATTTCCAGTGCAAATACTGTTGAATTTTAACAAGGGAGAAGATCTTTGCAAGACTGCAAAAATTCGAGAAATACAATTTTTGCCTTTTCTCATTTGTGACATCACTAAAATAAGTCATAGACTCTAACTGTACTTTGGTTGCCTGCCTAACTGCTCCCACCTATCCGGTGATGTTTTAAGGCCACGTGACAGTTTCCTCTAATTCACCTAAGTGGCCAGTCTTTGTGAATTCCACACAACAAATTTGTGCCCATTTTCACATGTTGTATAGATGTTAAATACTTCAATCCATTTAAGTCAAAGGAAATCCACAAGCCCCATTACATCCCTAGAGCACCGAGAACCAGTGGCTTACCTACTTCTTTACTGTGAAATATGGATATACCCTTGAGAGTAGAGATGAGAAAAATAACAAAACCATCTCCCTTCCCAATAAATAATATTAAAAATTATTACCTGCTGAGTGTGACTGAGTAACTGCTAGAACATCATTCCTGGGGATCAGAGATGTGCTGGATGCATTGATTTGCCCCTCTGACTTCAGGAGCTGGGTTGCTCGAAGGTTTCCGGTTATTAGCGAGACATTGGTCTCCTCACTTTTAAAGTTCTCATCTGGGAATTGAACATGCGAGCAGGCACCTGTAAAGCAGAAAGTCAAGATTGTCAGTCCATTAAAACCTAGCACAAAACAAAAAGGTATTGTCTGTGAGGTTACTTCAGTCTGGAATATTGAGGAAAAAGGAGAGGAAGGTTAGCAATAGAGGCAAGGAGCTGAGCGATGCAAAAAAATGTTCTTACATCCCCAATGTCTAATAGCTTGAGACAGCTCAATTTAATTCTGGCTAGCTGTGATTATATAATTGATAATCACCATAACTGAAAGCAGTCGCCCAGTGATGCAGCTGGTAGGGCTGCTGCCTCACAGCTCCAGCAGCCCAGATTCAAATTTCACATCCGCTGAGTTTCTCCAACAGTTTGTTTTTTGCTGACATCTGGTGCCGTCTGTATGGAGTTTATATGTTCTCTGTGACTGTGCGAGCTTCCCCCAGATTTTTAAGTTAAATTTTAAATTTTATTTACAGCGTGGTAACAGGCCCTTCCGGCCCAACGAGTCCACATGGCCCATTTTAAACCCCAAATTAACCTACCCGTACGTCTTTGGAATGTGGGAGGAAATCGGAGCACCCGGAGGAAACCCACGCAGATACGGCAGAACATACAAACTCCTTACAGGCAGTGGTGGGCTTCCTCCCACATCCCAAAGGCATGCAGGTTGGCATGTGGGTGAGTGGCAGAACCTCAGGGACAGTTGCTAGAAATGTAGGGGGAATAAACTGGGATTAGCATAAGATGATGGTTAGGGTGGATCCAGTGAGCCAAATGGCCTGGCTCCATTCTATATAATTATTCACAATTAGGCAAATCATGAGGGATACCTTATTGTACAATTTTCACTGAAAATTGGTTTAATGTAGGAGTGTAACATACACATAGGAGTGTAGGTTTAAGATTTGTTGCAAGAAAGACAAAGGAGTTTATTCTGCACATGGGGTTCAAATTGTTGTAAGCAATTAGAGTATTTATCTCTGGTGAGGCCAATATTTAATTGCCCAAGCCTAAATCCCCTTGAGAAGGTGGTGATGCACCACCTTCTTGAACCATTACAGTCCTTCTGATGAAGGAACTCCATTGTAGTGTTGAGTAGGGGATTCCAGGATTTGGACCTAGTGACAGTAAAGGAATGGCAATGTACTTCCAAGTCAAACTGGTTGAATGTAAAATTGGTTCTACTCCCTCCTACACTAAAGATGAACTAAAATGCAATTATAAATTTCATGAGTCTGCTGCTGTATCAAAATTGATTAGTTTTCAGGTAAACAGAAATGCATACATCAGCAATCTTCTTAGCTCTACCATGTGGAAAGTGAAAGGCCAAAACGTGACTAATATTCTAAACTTACCGTGGCACCATGCAAGGGTACCATTAGTGGAAAAGGAGTACACTTTTCTTTTAATATAAAATGATAAACATTCATTCACATGCACCTCTCATACCTGCAACCCCTACCATCAAACAGGGAGAGGGTAGCAGGCACATGAGGACACAGTTGTCAGGTCCCCTGCTTAGAGGTTCACCAGTTTGACTTGGAAATACATTGCCATTCCTTCACTGTCACTAGATCTGAATCCTGTAACTCCCTACTCAACACAAGTAGCTTCACCAGAGGGACTGTAATGGTTCAAGAAAGTGGTGCACCTTCACCTTCGAGGGGACTTAGGCTTGGGGGATAAATGTTGAACTCGCCAGTGATATCAACATTGTAAAAAAATAAATTAGAACAAAAATACACATACTTTGCTACATCCACAGGTACAAGCATGAGAATGTGACAATAGACAAACCTGGAAGGAGATCCCTGAAGTCAGTAACATACCCTCCAGTCCATTCCCTTGTCTGATTGCAAGCAACCTCCATCTCATATGGTGTTATGACTGGCCTATAAAACTCACTGGAATCCAACAGAGAGTTTTCTGGACAAGCTACCAACACATATATATCCACCTCCAAGAAATTAGCCAATTTGGCAACATTCAATTTACCCATTACAAAGGTGTAACTTTTTTTGCCCGACTGCTTGACAATCCATTTCAGATGATCAATGGTGGAGAGATAGTCAGCAACACCAAGAGTGCCTATTAAAATTCCCACAACTTGAGCATCCTTGGCTCTTTCGATCATGTAGTATCGTTTCATCAAAGCCTTGTTAATATTCATGGTTTCCTTTCTCCCGACTCCTTTCACTGGATCAAATGAGCAAAAAGAACACCGATTCCACGTCATCATAAAATTTGTCAAAGTTGGGCTCTCTTGTCCAACATAGAACATATTGTAGTCATCCACGCTCTTGTCGTCGTGGATAGTGAATTGGCGGCCAAACTTATTAATGACATGAAGGCTTGGCTGGTTGCTTGCATGGTTGCATGATCTCTGGACAACATCACTTTCACTGTAAAGGCCATCGGTCCTGCAGGGATCAGTTGTTCCATTTCTGTAACTACAAACTGCTGAAACAACAAGGTTTTCATATTCTGGTTGAAGTAGCTGTTGCAGTTCATCTGATAAAAAAGATCAAACAAGTGCCTTAAACAAGACTGCATAATGGATGGATACAAAACAAAAATAGAAATAATTATACATCTGTGTTTATTGAATGTGTAACTTTATAAGAAATGTTTTTAGATCAAACTCCCATTCAACGACATCATAGCCAGCTTTTTGTGCATTGACATGTTGGTAAAAACGACCAACCAGACTGTATCAAACAATCATATACATGAAGATATATTGATTATGTAGTGGCTGAAGTTGAATGTCAAATATCTTTGGATCCCAGAATATGTGAGTAACAAGGGTAGAAGAATGAAAAAAAGTGTATTTCATCTTTTTAAAACAACCACAACTTAATTAACTTCAGTTTCTGCAATACTCATTTGTAAAAATGTGTTTAAAAACAAAGATCACACAGGTGTACTCTCATTTATCAATTCTTTTCAAGTCAGGTCAGGACAGGGGAATACATTTATTAATAATAGTTACATCCTTTCAATCTTTCTTGCTAAGTCCAGAAGAATCTGTAAGCTCCTCAATGTAAGCGCTCAATATAAGAGAGAATCTACTTCTAACATTTTTAGTTCAGGAGAAAGAATACAAGGGGAGAAGAGTAAATATGAACAAACACTTACCAAGTGCATACGAGTAGATGACATCATACAGAATTATAATATATGTAGACTTGTCTGGGTAGAGTGCACGAAAAGAGGCAGCACATTGATACAAATCGATAGATTTTTGTCCAAACACGTATATTACTGGGAGCCTTCTGGTAGGACTGAGGCATGCTCTTCCATAATGTATTATACTGTCAGCCTCAAGGTGCTCAGCAGCAACTTCATCCACACAGCAGCTACATAAACAGACATGAAAATTTCAAATAATTCTGTAAATGCAAAAAAACTATACTTGCAGAATAATTGTAATAACTAGAAATGGACAATAAATACTGCCCTTGCCAGCATTCCCCACATTCAAAGAGTTGATGAAAGTTGTATCAAATACTAAGTTAATTCAAACCTGCCATATGATGTGTCACCCAATATGAAAATCTTGGCACTGGTGTTTTTCTCCAATTTTGATATAATGGCAGAAGCATCGATGAGAAGTTCATCAGGAAATTGAAGGGCCACCTGTTGAGAATGGAAGAATATTTCTGAGGAGACTCCCAGACATAATTGCATTCTTGCAACATAACAGAGATTAAGATACGGGTGGCAATAAGGCCTCTGAAGTGGGTTGGCTGCATTTCAATTTTTCTTCCTTCCTTTACACTGGACCCGAGCCTTAATTAAATTTTCTTCTGCAACATGTGATGGAGTTAAAGATTATTTCAACAAAAACTGTTATGAATGACTTTGAAGGATCTAATAAACTATTCATGAGCTACAAACCCTTTTAAAGGCATGATTCGTGATGAAATTGCAGGTTCTCTCAATCTCATACACATCATCTATCTCACTGGCATCGGTTCTGCTGCCTGTTTCAAGAACATCTGTGGACCGCTCAATTGCCTTAGCGCCATCATCACTGAACGTTGTCGTCATGATGACCCAACTACAAAGACAAAAAGATGACAACAGTATTCATCAAGGTTCTTGTTTCTAAACACTTTACAAAACACATATCTATGCCTTACTAGTCGAAACATCTCAACATCATTCAGCCATGTCACCAGGAACTTTCAATAAAATCACCCATCATTCTCCTAAACTCCAAAGGAGAGGTTTAATTTCTTTAGCTGCTCATGATAGGACAAAACTGAAAAGCACTGCAAGCTTCCCAAACTGGTGGCTTAACCAAATTCCTCTGCAAACACCTTGGCGAGCACATAGAGGGAGCCATAAACTATAAAGGAGGGTCATCTAGCCACACTAACATCATTAATAAAAATTCAGTTTTGTTAATTGTAGATCTTCCCCCAAAAACTAAAACCAATTTCATTTAAGTAATTTAAGGCACTGTGGAATATAGTCTAAATACACTTGTGTGCCACAGCACCACATAATAGCAATCAAAATATCAAAACTTAAAAGTTAGGTACATTCAGTAGGTCTGGCAGCAATCACTGAGGAGCACAGCTAACACTTCATATCAATGCAACAAACAATTTGCTGGAGGAACTCAACAGGTCTTGCAGCCTTGTGGGGGAAGAGGGATTGTTGACAATTCCTTCTCCCCATAGATGCTGCTTGACCCACTGCGTTCTTCCAGCAGATTTGTTGCTCTATATTCCAGCATCTGCAGTCTCTTGCATCTCCACTTCACGTCAATGGCGTTTTGTCAGAATTCGTCAGTGCCTCAAAGAAAGTTCATTGACCTGAAACATAAACATTATCTGCCTCTCCACTGTCACTGCTGACCCCATTAGGTAACCCAGCATTTTCTGTGCAACTTTGGAATTCCTGCACCGGGAGTATTTTATATTTCCAGCTGCTGCCCCTGTCATCTGAGCCTTCCCTCACTGTGAGCCTGTGCGACATCACAGTGTGTCATTTACATGGTGAGCTACATGTTTGGACCCAGTATTTTGGGTCCATTCCACCAGGTCATCATGATTGAGGCCGTGTCCCAGTGTTACTCACACACTCCACACCAAACAGCTCCTGCACCAGCTCACTCTTTTTTATTTCAAAAGTAAACTTCATTCCTAATCAATATATACAAGAATAAACAGGGCAAATCCTTTTCATTCATGGTCAATACATTCAGTAGTGTTAACTTTTTTTTAAATAGCACCATTGCCACTGACATGGACCCATGGGGTAATACATCATCTTAATGTCTGAGGGGCTTCCCCACCCGACTCTCCCTCTCCTCCATGTGGAGGAGGAGCCTGGACTCTGTGGTCCTTCGCCACAGAGTATTTGCATAGGCTGCACCAAGCTTCAGTGCATCCCTCAGCATGTACTCCTGCAGTCGGCAGCATTCCCTTCCATACATCTCGCAGTGCTGGAGGTCCAACAAGCTTCTGGCAGACCAAAGTGAGTCTTTCACCGAGTTGATGATCTCCCAGCAGCTCTGGCACCACCTCACTGGTACACCCAGCAGCTCCAGCACCACCTCACTCACACACTCCACACCAGCAGGTCCAGCACCGCCTCACTCAGCCCCACTCCACACCC
>JARFYF010000063.1:21717538-21728917 GCA_030265395.1 Rhina ancylostomus | reverse complement strand
CATGGAAACATGTGGGTTCATATTAGTTCGCATTTTCTCGTACGCCTGTTCGTTCCTTTCAGCACTTTTTTTTCGTTAAAAAGAAGAAAATTCGTGATTCCCTACTGATGAAATGATCGAAACTCTCAGTGGACGACTGAGAGTCGTTACTTGTCAGTTTTATTGAAATGCCAGTTTCAGTGAAATGCTGGCAGACCGCCATACCATCTCAGGATGACTTTCTCTGCGGTGTAGTGATATGTAGGTTAAGTCCAGTATTTACACGCAGTTTAAAAACCCACGTTTATAGTCACAAATATACTGATAACATTTCTAATAATTAAAGCTTGTAATCGACATGCTATTTTTGAATTTTCTTTACATTCAACAATTCTGCTTTCAGTTGGAAATTGCATATTGACATTATTCTGATACAATTTTCCCTTGGCTATTCTTGTATTTGTTGGTAGAAGCGCAAAATGGAGAAAAAATACTTGTTACACCCAACTACTCTTGTTGAGTGGTTAGTTCATTGCAGGTTCTTATTTTCTCTTGCATGATATCGGCTTACGCTGGAATTTAACTGCATTGGTGTCGCCAGGCTAAAAATGGCTTACTATAAGTTTCCTGCATTTGAGCTAAGATGTGAATTTAGTGGAACTATTATAGTAGCAGGGTTAATGCCTTCAAGTAATATACATACTGACCCAAAGGTGTAATAAAGTATGTTTGAACAACAATTTCCTGAAGTCTGGAAAGCTAAGTATGAAAGCCAAGTCCCAATTCTGATAAAAGTGAGCAAATTTAATAAAATCTGATGATTAAGGCCCCATCTACTTAGTGCAATGTTAGATGGTAAGTTTAACCTCGATTTCTGCCCTGAAATCTCAATGCTATTTAAAAAATGAGTGGGTTTTCTTCATACTATAAATGTGACTGTTACAGGCAAGGCCATCTACTGTTATCCATCTCTTTGTTGTAGAGGAGATTGTGGTGATAGAAGCTTGCAGAGTTATATGGAGGGTCAGCCACATACTGTAGGTCTGGAGTTACACATAGATCAGACCTGATGAAGTTTTCTTTCCCTCAAGAATGTTATCGGATGGGTTTGTACAAAATCTGGTGGTTTTATGGTTATCATTATTGATGACTTGTTTAATTTTCCAAATTTATTTAATTAACTAAATTGGGATAAAAACTCTCACCTCTGTGTTATTAATCCAGATCTGAGTTACTAGCCCACTAATGTAGCCACTGTTGTACTTTTTATAGTTGCAAAAGATTTCATTGACTTCACGTCAAGCTGTGGATTAAAAGTAAGAATCAAAGTACAGTATGTTGTTTCTGAATTTTACCATAAACACTGACAAGCATCCCCAGCACTGAGGCCCTAGTTGCACGCAGTCATCTATCGTTGGGAAGACCAGGACATTGGCATGCCCTGAGGCAAGCATTCTTTTCTGAGCTCTGTCACAGGAAGAGTTTGCCAGGTGAACAAAGAAAAAGATTCATGCATGACTCAAGGATGTATTTGAAACCTCCTTTGGAAAAATTGGTTTCTTCCTGGGAATCTCTGGCCCGTGACGTCTCAGGGTGGAGAACTCGGGATGGTATTGAGAACCACACATTCGTGCATTGGAAGCCCTGTGTCAGTTTACAAATCACTTGTCCACCCTATCAGGCACTTTTTGCCTCATTCGTAGAAGAATCTGCAGTTCTCAATAATCCAAAAAACTGGAGTGAAAGCAAGTCATCCTTGATCTTGAGAAAATGCTGAAGAAGAAGATGATGATAAATTCCATAAAGTGTTAAATTAATGAAGTGATCAGGATATCCTATTGCATTTTACAACCAGAATTGTACTGGAAATGTAGGGACTAATTAGTGCAACAAACTCCCACAAACAATAAAAACTAGTTAATTTTAAATAGTATTTGATTGAGAAATGAAAACTGTCCAGAGCATTTTAAACTCTCTATAGCACTTTTCAAAATAGAGCCTCTGTCCTTTTAGGTACACTTGAGAGAATAGAGCTTTGATTAAAAATGATACCTCTGATGCTGCAGCACTCCCTTAGTTCAGCAATGGAATGTTAGATTTTACGCTCAAGTCTCTGGTTTGGATTTTGAAATCACAACTTTAGGACTTTGAGGGAGTAGTGCTAGCCTTGAGCTCGGGTAAGATGATGGTTCTTAGAAAATTTGTGTGTAGCTTTTCCTAGACAATAAATGTCTGGTCTCCATAATGTTGTTCTGTTTTATGTTTTTAGTTAATCACACTTGTTTGGTCGAATTGTGAGAGATGTCACATTCAATGATCACATGAGATTCATGAATTTTCCCCATTATCTGTTTTGAAAATAAAGGGTATGATATTTGGTTTAAAGATAAACACAGCAACCTAAACTTTACTTGATTGGCAGGGTAATGACATGGAAAGAATATTCAGTTACTTTGTCACTTGTTATTGAACACAAAATTATTCTTGAAACACAGTCCCTGAGACTTGAGCATAGTCTCGGCAGATACTTTAGAGCAGTGGTTTGGTGGTGTTTCACTGCCAGAGCTAGAACTTTTGTTAGGGAATGGAGAATAGATTTTGTTTATAATTTTTGAATTAGTTTATGGAACACAGTGATCCAACTCTTGTGTTTAGACTAATCTACTTTTGCCTTCTGACACTGAGTAATGTGTAGTTTATTCCACACCTTTACATCACCTCGACTGTTTACTTCCCTAGTATGGCTCACCTCAACATAGTGCTGCATGAACACCACTGAAACCCCTTAACATCTCTAGGTTTGATTTGTCTGTATTCATGAACTACCTTCTTTCATCTGTTCTGTTAAATTCAGCTTGTTATAAACTGAGCAGCCTGCATTATGACCTATGCGAAAGGACAACAGAAACACAAGGAACTCCAGATACTGGAATCTGGAGCAACAAACAATCTGCTGGAGAAGCACAGTGAGTCGAGAGGCATCTGTGGGGTGCTGGCATAATCGATGTTTCGGGTTGAAACTCTGCATCAGGACCTCTCTCCTCTTCTCCCATCAGATGCTGCTTGACCCACTGAGCAGATTTTTGTACACTAAAGAGCAATTGCCCATCATTTTTCTTTCTGACTGTTTTTCTAATTCCTAGTGCACAGAATTTCAACACAGATATGTGAATTTCAACACTGGTATTATTGGAAGCAGAGACACTGACAGCATTAAAGAAGTGTCTTTAGATGAGCACTTAAATCACCTAGGCATAGAAGATTAAGTGGGCTTTGCTGGAAAATGGGATTAATACAAATGGGTGCCCACTGGTTTGCGTGAACATGGGGCTGAATGGCCTGTTTCCATGCAGTATGACTTTGATATATAGTATTTTCTGCATTTCTGAGGGAGACTGGGTCCAAACAAGCTCTGCCAGCAGCACAGCTAGAAAAAATACTTTGACTTAGCCATGAACCCTGGCTAAGTCACGATGGAATACATTATTTCTGGCATTCAGGAATGATCAAAACATTCTAAAATTATTCAAAAGGTTTTAAAATAAAATTGATGTAAAATTTAATGAATAAAAGAAAGCAAAGCAATTAAGTACACATACTCTTTAAAAACAATATTGACCAATATCAATCAGAACTAATTTTTTTTGTCCCTTGCATTCAGAAAGGAATTTCCCATCCTGCACTTGGTTTGAGCTGGCGCAGGTTATTTGGATGGATCTCCCTGCGTTTATGCTAGCGAATTACTGCAACTACATGATTCCCTCCTGGACTCCAAGGAGAGTCCATTATTGGAGCATGTTTTTTAGTAATGACATTAAGTCAGTTACACAGGAAAATGTCAGTGGTTACAGGAGTAACTGCTGATATTTCCCCATAAAATTCAAGCCGTCATCTCTAGATTTGTCTGAACTTGTCCCCATTTCGACAATCTTCTCTAGTTTTGGAAATGTTCATTCAGCTGTGGTTCTCTGTCTTTGTCCTGTTCCACGTCAGATCACAGAATCTGTTATCTACTTTTATTCCCCAAGGTCAATCATTCTTGGATAATATTCAGATGAATCTGGTTAGCTTATTTTTTATTATTATTATGCAATTTCCAAAGCTGTTAATCAGTGCAACTGTTATAGCATCTAGTTTTTATAGAAAATCTCCATTCCAGGCTAAAACATATGACGGGTATACAAATAAGCACAATGCATACATACGATATTTTCATATAGCAGTTATCATGTTCGTACTTTTCCTCATCTATACTTGCATCCATTTTTGTTACAACTTTTCTCTGAGACAATGTTGCATTGCATCCAAAGTTTTAAAATAAAAATTAGAGAATGGAGAAGGGGGCATTCAATCTTTCACTGCTGTGCCAATTTTTGTAAAATGCTGTCTAATTCCCTATCACAACTTTCTCCACATGATCTTACTTTATTTCAATTATGTATTCAGTCGCCTTTTGGAAGTTTCTTTAAAATGTTAAGTAATTTTTTAGGTTGTGAATGACATAACCTTGTACGTAAAACGTTTTCTTATTTCCCTTTTAGTTTTTTGTCAGTTATTTTAACTTCACAGCCCATGATTTATTAAGCCACTTCCTAGAGGAAATAATTTCTTCTTTCCTGCTTTCTCAGTACCTCTTTTATAGATGTGGAATTCCCTTCTTCATCTTGCTATACAGTAAACCCTTATAGCTATTTTGATCTCATCACTTTGCTGGGGATCCCTTGTCTGTCATATCATTCTTAAGTCTCCTCTATTCAAGGCCCTGACATCCTTTTCAAAGCAATGTGCTCATAATTACGTGCAATACTTCAGCTGAAGCCTTGTCGGTAATTTGTACAAAAAAAAGATCTATGTTTTTACATTCAGTACCCTTAGTGATAGAGTCTTGCAATTCGTAATTCTCCTTGGCTGCTTTCTTAACTTGCTCTCCTACTCTCAAGGGTTTTTGGTTATGCATCCTTTGACTAAGCAGTTTTTCAAAATGGTATCATTGAACATTTGGAGTTACTTGGGTAAACAAAAAATCTTCACTTTCTTGCAACAAAAATATTGTCTACTATAGAGCAAATGTACTGAGATTTATTGACATCTTCAATTACTGATTCTTGCAGAAAATGACAGGACTTCATACTCAAAGTCAAAGTGGAGTTTATTGTCATATGCAAGTACATATATGCACAGGTGCAATGAAAAGCTTAATTGCAGCAGCATCACAGGCACATAGCTCCAGATAAGCAGCATTCACAAGAGAAACATAAACATAAATTGTACACCATTTTTACAAGAGGGAACACAGAATTGGGGGGGGGGTGGAATGTCCATTTTAGTGCAAAGTGGTCACACTGAAGTGGTGATTAGGATTGTGCAGGTTGGTTCAAGAACCGAATGGTTGAAGGGAAATAGCTACATTTGAACCTGGAGATGTGGGACTTCAGGCTTCTGTGCCTCCCTCCAGATGGTAGCTGAGAGAAGATGGCATGGCCAGGATGGTGGGGATCTTTGATAAATGCTGCCTTTTTGAGGCAACATCTCTTGTAGATACTCCCAGTAGTTGGGAGGAATGTGGCCGTGACATACTGGGCTGAGCCCACTGCTCTCTATAGTTCCTGATCTTTCAATTTAGTCAGCAAAATTAGTGGTTGTGTACAAGATCACTTTGATAGATAAAGCTATTTTTAAATTTTAATTGCTTCTGAAAAAACATGCTTGATACTCATTTTCTCCACTTTTCAGTAATTTTTTTTCTTATTTTTATCTTGTATAATTATTTTGAAATGACCACAAAACGTTACACATGGAAATTACCGGAGTTTCATTTTTCCAGCTGACTCATAACTTGTTTCATAGTGAACAAAGAGAAACATATCATTTTTGCTAAAGCATTTCCTGCTATCAGAAATCAAAATGAGATTATCTTTTTGAAACTGGAGCTTGTACATTGGCACAAAATTCTGAAATACAACTTTTATTAATTATTTTAATGACAAATGGTTTCAAATGTGAATCAGATTCCGATAATAAAACCTCAATTGTAGCTATTTAGCCCAACGAGTAACTGAACTTAGTTGATCATGGCAAGTTGAGTACTATAAGTAATACTATCCTATTCATAGAACAATAACAGGCTCTTCAGCTCACCAAATCCATGCCCACTATTGAGCACCCATTTACACAAATCCCATTTTATTCTCCCCACATTCCCACCAACTCCCCCCAGATTCTACCATAATGGACAGTTTAGTGGTAAATTAATCTACCAATCCATGCGTCTTTGGGATGTGGGAATAAACTGAAGCATCCAGAGGAAAATACAGGGAGAACATGCAAGCAGACAGCAATGGAGTTTGGGGTTAAACCAGGGTCACTGGAGCTGTGAGGCAGCAGCTCTACTAGCTGAGCCACTGTCATTATAACATATAGTTTATTCTCCAAGAATGCATTGCCTGCCCTTGAGGATCATGGGGCTGCTAGGCAAAATAACAGTACATTTAAGCATTTAAAGGGAAAGCATATTGCAGATTTTAGATGCTGCTTGCTTCACGATAAAATGTACAGATGAGAGAGTAGGAATCCCTTTGGAAAGAATGCTATAGTTTAAACTTTATGCCCATTCACAATTTTGAAAATGTACAATGACCTAGAGCTGTTCTTGTAAATTAAACACATGACCGTTAATGATGTACATAGCTTTGAACTCCTTTGCTTCTGCAAATGGATTTTTGGTATCATTGTGATGTGAAATATTATGCCATTGATAGAAGGCTTCACATCTTTGTACATTTCCTGATGTTATGAATAGTGGAAAATAAAAATTGTTTTATAGATTTATTAAGTGATTGAATGCGGAGCAAGTGATATTGCAATGTACATTCTGGTTTTAAAGAAATATTTCAACACATTTTTAAAGTGGATTCATAAATAATGAAAAGAATGTTTGCATGTTCCACATATGGTTTCTATTTTGTTTTTAAAAAATTACCATAAACATTTTCATCACGTGGTGTAAAATTATGGAATATCTCTATTATCTAACTTTTTTAAAAAGACATTCATTTCTCACTGCTTCCCTTATTCCTGAAATAACTACAAGCCAGCTGAAGTAAGTTCAATAAAGGTATCCATTTTAGGTGATCTATCTGATCGACTGTGTTAAGTATTTTAAAGCAAAACAGGAACTAAACATGGGAACTTCAACTGTTTCGTTTCACTTCATAATTCTACAGGTTTATTTTAATGATTAAAAAGAAGAACTAGATGTTATGAGGGATTCTTTTAAAAATAATTGTAGATATATCTGGAAATAAATGCCATTGACTTTGCCATTTCCAAAGTCAAAAGGGAATGCACTCTGTACAGTTGCTGAGATTTCAGGGAGTGCTAAGGATACAGGATTCAATTTTGTTGTAGCATTAAATATGGAATGGAGGTTTAATTGGTTATAAAATTGGGCCTCAACCCAAGTCTGACCCAAGTGCAGCAGTTGTGGGTCTGATCCGAGACGACAGTTTGTTTTCTTTTCATGCCTAACCATATCCTACCATTGAAGTGTGTATAGGAACTTGAGTGTGTTCTTTACGTGCAGTGATATTGGATGGTTGTCTTGAACTGAATGGTATGTAGCCTAACCTAAACCCAAATTCTTTTTATGGAAGAGACACCCAACCTGGCTGAGCCTGACACCTAGTCAGGTCCTATCAGATTCAAGGTGAACATCCAGGGTCTGGAAGTGCCCTCATTCCTGATGGGTTTGTTCAACACCATCTGAATGAACTAAGTGGACACACATAAAGGGATTTTAACTAAATCAATCAAAGATGATAGAAATTTAAAAAAACATTTGTCGCAGGTTGGTAGGTGAGTCGAGTTGCACTGCATGTTGATATCCATGAGTAGTTTGGGCTTATAGCAATTAGAGAGTATTCTATCCAGAAACCTTGAGTATTCTGGAGGAAGAAAACTTAAGATGTACGATTTATTAGGATCAACTTTATACAAGCTCCACAAATAAATATAAGTGCAGTAGATTGGCAAACTGAAATTCACTTATGACATTTGCTGGAGAACTGAGGGCCAGCATTTAGAGGCATAAAAATAAAACCTGACCTGTCCCTGGCAAATTTGATCTCGAGCCAAGCCCAAAGACTGTATTGGAGACTGAACCCAAACTGGACATGTAGAGTTGGCTTCTTTAGTAAAGCCATTAAGGCAGAAAATGCTGTACACACTCAGCAGGTCAGGCAACATCTGTGGAAAGGGGAACAGTTAACAGTTCAGATTAAAGACTGTTCATCAGAACTGGAGAAAACAAATTAGTTTTAAGTTGCAGAAAGGATGGGAGAAGGCACAGATAGGATAAAGGGTATCTGATAGGGTGATGCTAGATGCTGTATGACCCACAATGTTTTGAGCTTTTTCTGTTTCTATTTCAGATTTCCAACATCTGACATTTTTTATTTTCAATAGGGTAAAGAAATAATTTCCTGTGCAATCTGTACTCTCCCTGCTTTTCATGGGCAGTCAGCATTATCATGTTCTACTCTATTGAGCTGTAGTGCATTTATTAAGATTGGCCCAGCCTAATCTGACACTGGCCCAAGGACTTAAAATTGTTTTGACACCTGACCCAAACCCATTTCGTCTGGTTCGGGTAATCAGGCTCTTCAGCTGTTAAAATTATCATGCAATGCATGTCACCTGATCAAATCACTGGGAATGCATCCAACCAGATTTGGCAACCCAATGTTTTAATGAAAGTGTTCTGTAGATGTTCTTTCAAATTAATGGGGACTTCTATAACCTTAATTGAGCTGTACAAAGTGAAATGCAGTACTATTGAACTAAGTCATTTCTAAAATAGTTTTGAGTATTTGCTATCTTAACCACACAGCAGAGACTTGAAAATGTTAGTCCATTAAGACTTGCACGACCTTATTTGAGTTCAACCTAACTCTATCGGTGCTGCTTACAGAGTACATTTTCTTGCATTTATTTCAGCTCACTTGATCTTGCAAAATGTGTGTGTATTAATGGAAGCCTATAATTCTTACATAGCGGAGACGGAGGCCTTGCATCTCAACTGGTTTGCTACAGTATTATTGCTATATTCAAGCTACGTTACTACATTTTGTCCAACCCTATCAACATATGCTTTTATCATGCTTGTCTAGGTTTCCCCAAATCCTGCTGTGCCATTTGTTTCAATAGCTCAATATGATTGTTTGTTTCACATTGAGTTTTTCTATGAATTTCTTTTTACATTTAATGGAATTGTCATGTATTCATGGTCTTTAGTTTTGGTCCTCATAAGAGAAAACGTATTCTTCGTGTCTGAATAATAAAAATCCTTCATAATTTTAAGCTTCCACATGATTTGGCATTCCAGTCAGTAGTGCAGATTTTGCAATCATACTCTAATATTACCATTCATTTGGTAATAGTTATTTTACTTTGGTATATTAAAATCATATTTATGAATTCACTGCAACAGCTATTCCATTTTAAAAGGCACAGTATTGGCATTGCATTAGTAAAATAATTTTATTGTAATTTCTTGCCAATAATGTAATATTGATGAAATTACTCGTGTTCTATTCAAGCAAACCAACATTAGAGGTTGGAACAACATTGGAAGAGATGAGTCCAAGCAAAACTGGAGAACAATAGATTCTTAAATTGTTTAATGATTTGAGTTTCATTTGGAGCTACTTCATGATGCTGTTGCTGGAGCAAACTACAATATAATAAATTTCCATTTGCATGTCTTCGTATATAGTGAAGAAGTTATATTATCTTTCAAAGACTCATTTACAACCACGTCCTCTGTACTCATTCATTTTAAATACATAGTTTAGCTGTTGTATACTTTTCAAAGGGTTCTGAATTATTTGATACAAATTTGAACAAATTGCATTGCTTGATACAGATAAAAGCAATCCCAAGAAAATGCTTAATTCATTTTATCAATTGCACAAACAACTGTTGGAATGATGATATAAAATTGGAATGAGTCTCATCTGGCATTTGGCCAGTAAAAGACATTCTAAATTCTTGGTACTGTTGTAATGTTATTTAGTAGCAGCTTGTATAGTAAATATCTATTTTTAATCCTTCCAGTAAGTACTCATGGTGTAAATAGGAAATGTATATTCTACCTCATATATGCATGAAGTGGGAACATGAGCATGAAATCTCCAATTTGCATTTATTCAAATTAATGTGTGAAATCTGTATTGGAGAAATTCCAAATGTTTGCCTGGAATGCTAAATTAACTATATGCAATATATCCAATGGAACACAGTATACAAAATCACTTTCTTCCCCTCTTAATTAGTGGTCTCCAAGAACAGGCTTTTTTTTTAATGCTGGAGGAAGCTGACTTGTACCATTCTTGTGGATTTTGCAGCTGCCTCCTTAATACAGAAGACAGCAAGCAAGCTGCCTTTTTAGTTTGTACTTGGCTGAATTTTATTGCCCATTCCCAGAGGAAAGACTGGTGAGTCAATGTCTTGAACTGCTGCACTTATTATTTTGAGGGTGCTCCAATGGTGCAGGCATGGCAGCGTAGCAGTTAGCTTAATGCTTTACAGCGCCAGGGACCCGGGTTCAATTCCAACCACTGTCTGTAAGGAGTTTGTACATTCTCCCCGTGTCTGTGTGGGTTTCATCTGGGTGCTCTGGTTTCTTCCCATGTTCCAAAAGACGTACAGGTTAGGAAGTTGTGGGCATGCTATGTTGGTGCCGGAAGTGTGGCCACGCTTGTGGGCTGTCCCAGAACACTACGCAAAAGATGCATTTCACTGTGTGTTTTGATGTACATGTGACTAATAAAGATATCTAATCTTAGTGTTAGGTAGGAACTCAGGATTTTGATACATTAATAATAAAGGAACAATATACTTCCCAGCCAGGATAATGTGCGACTTGGAGGGGACTTGGAAGTGATCGCATTCTCATGCAACAGCTGACATTTTAAATTTACAATTTTTTAAAGATGCTGGCAGTCGCAAGTGTGAGAGGTACTGCTGAAGTGGCCTGTGAATTTGCTGCAAAGTATTGTTCAGTTAGTACATACCATAGTTCACCAGCTTTGGAGGGACTGAATGTTGGTGAGAGGAGAACTTATCAAGAGACTGCTCTGTCCTGGTTTTAGGTTTTTTTGGATATTGCCACTGCCAAATAGCAAATAACAACTATTCCATCTGACTCCTAATTCGTACTGTGTAGGTATGAATATGGCATGTATATTTCAAAGTGGTTATGGAAAAAGATAGGGATGGACCAGTAATAAAGGTCTTAAATTGGGGGAAGTCCAGTTTAATTAACATAAGGGAGGTTTGGGTAGATCGAGAGCATCTCCTTGAAGGTAAGTCTACATCTGCACAGTGAGAAGCATTCAAAAG
>JARFYF010000063.1:21572085-21584045 GCA_030265395.1 Rhina ancylostomus | reverse complement strand
ACATAAGTTTTAGGAAAACAGCAACAAAAAATTGTAACAGAAATGTCAGATAAGTCAACATACAATATGATGAATAGTAAAAATACAAATATTGAACATAAACTTCTAAGTATTTTTACAACTCAGGAACTTGTCCATGTATTTAATTTGAATCAACATTTTTCAAATTCTAAAGTACAACATCTGAGAAGTAGTGGTTCAATTAAAACGGAAACACATTCCTGTTCTAACAATGCTGTCATTTTAGTATAAATTAGTGAATACATTGCAGTTTCATTCTACTTGGCATCAAAGCTCCACCCACAAGTTCATGGGCACTTTGTGATGTGATGACTTCACTAATTCAGTCCTTCTCAGGAGATTTTGCTACAGTGGCAATAAAGGTTAAAGCTTACCTGTTGGTTGCTTCTTTTTTGAGGATTTTGCACTTGTATTCTGCGGAGCTACCTGTATTAATAGATTTCAAAAGAAAAATGAACTACATCATTCTTTCTTGTAGAATTTAACCATTACTAAAGAGGGGTCCCCTTAGAGTACAAAATTCATTGCACGGGATGTTCTAAGAACATCTGCAAAAGAGGTTAATATCCTGGGCCAAGCCTTTACTTAGAATACCATTAACATGTATTTCTGTTTCAGATAACACATTTACTGCAGGTTTCTGATGTTTTACTGTTTTTTTTTCCTCAAAAGATAGTTTCTTGCATTTGTTCCAATACTCACTATGACAGGCATTCTAGATTTCTCTTTCCATTATCACCTTATAACATACAAGCAATGTTATCTTTAAGATATTGCGATTGTTGACCCTAATGGGATCTGTCTTGTAAAACTTTCTGTTTTTATTTCAAACTTAGGGCTCAGAATCACCAATGATGATTGGTGAATCTAAAAGTGATCTTGATGATATGGATTCGTAAAGATGACTGGAAGTTCCTTTGGACAATGCTTGGTGTCAATTAACTTTATTAGTGCTGAATGACTTGGCACCATTTCAGAAAGCTTTGGGCACCATTCGATTGGAGGAAGGTGCACAGACTCCCAGGTTGCAGATAGCAGGCACTGTTATGAAGCTAACTTTGCCAAGAGTTAAAGCTCAAGACTTAATGCAAGTCTCTCTTGTTCTTTGAAGATTTTGTATGGAGAAGGATAATTTGATTGTGCTTGTGAATATTCAAAAAAGGAAATTTTTATCTAATGCTTTCAGTAGTAACTGCGGAGGATTTGATTAAGATTTTCATACAATCTTGGTGAAAGAAGAGCTTGTTAATTTGTGTATAATAGTCCCCAGAGTTTGGAGTAACAAAATCCTTTGTGGTACTACGTTATATAGATTTAATTTTATTTGTATAATACAGCATCTGGTAAATCTGTTCACATTAGGTTACAATAATTGTTTGTTAGAATATTTGATAGGTTCCAGGTGCTTTTGCAAAGAGGAATCTTGGTTAACAAGAATGTACTCTGTACATGAGTGCATCTATTGTGTTACCTTATTTAATTGCAGCCTGGAATGTTATTAAATATTAGATTAATCCTTTAATAAAGGCAACACACATTTTGTTTTTTAAATTCATATGACCAGCTGCCATTTTCCAATGAAATTGATGTTAACAATGTATATTTTGTTTTGAGGAGCTCAAAGTCTAATCTTTATGGTCATTTATGCAATAGATGTTAGAATTTTAGTTGGTGAGATATTAACTGATGTTTCATTACAATGACATAAGTCACAATTATTTTGATCACACCATAAATTTGCATTACTTCTGTTTTTAAGATGGCCTTAATTTGTTTTTGAATCATATTTTGACACCTTTTATAGTAGAAATAGAATATGTAATGGGCAAGTGTGTAATACTTACTTGACAAGTTCACCTACACTAGTAAGTTCATGCATATTGTTTTGCAGTTTCTGATGCTGCCAACCCAGTAAATGATGGGAGAAGAATGCACCTACATGCAGCTCATGGGATGTATAAGAATCACTTATCACTGGATTAGATAATATTCATGACATCAAGCAGTTTGTAACCATGACAGGGTCCTCACAGATTCATTGATTTCATTTCAGACGTTCTTAAAAGAATTTATATTTCTGCTTTTTTACATAACATCTGCAGCTAATTAGGCAGATAACTTGGTCCCAGGCCACTCCACATAATGCTGCAGAGCTGTGCAGGCTAAACTGCCTGAAACTTTCCTCCTCCTCTGTGGAAAATCCTTCGAATCTTTCTGTGGTACGGATAAGATGACCTTACATGGTAAGGATTAACTGGCACATGCAACCATATAGAGTTGTGGAACACAGCTCAAGCTCTTGCACTGTATCTGAGTATTATTTATTAGAATATATACTCTCCCTTGAGTCAGGTGGATCCTTTTCTCCATTATGTCCTATAACACACACCCTTACAAAAGGGTTATCATTTGTGGTTTAATGATTTAAAGTTTTATTGACTAATTTCTATCAGCTTTTAATATAACCAGCAACCTATTGGTATTGTGCACTTGTCCATTACATAGTTGAGTTTGTGGTGAGATGGTCAAATTATCAGTGATGGTTACTTGGGTTTCTGAATAAAAGGGAAGGGGAAAGAAAGACAAACTATCTAATGTCATTGGAGCATTTATAGTATAACCCCTGGAACATCTTTGACATTATCCCTACAGTAGAAGCTTGACATGAATTGATAAATTAGCATAGGAAACTTAAATCATTTTTTGTATCATGGACCTTGCACATCAGCATTTCCCATTGTAGTCAGAGAGAAGTTATCCATTTCTTCCTTGGCTTCTGTTTAAGTTGAAGTATCAACTTGTATTTACTATGCATTAACCCATAAAGGTTTGACAAAGAGATTCTCAGCAGTTTCCAACCAGGGAAGAAAGTTGTTTCTTAAGTTAGTAACCCCAGTGGAAATAAAATTAATTTATTTATGTTGAAAAAATTTAGATTTGCTATGATAATTCATAAACTTGTATAGGAAGGGTCATTGAAATGTATTGTGATATTGGTTCTGAAAAGAATAATGAATTCCCAATCCCTCTTGGTCTGAAATCAGACTGGCAGGTTCCCACCTAATTCGTACTCAATAGCCACTTTAAAGCAATTCTGTGTTTGTAACTAGGTATTTTGTAAGAGATTAATGTAGTGCGAAAACCTTTATACGACTAACTTAAAAAAAAGTGTCTCAAATTTGGCAGATTAGATATTAAATCATATTCTCAGCTTTTCATCTTTTATAATGCAATTAAATTGTTGCACGTCATTCATAAGAGACACGTTTCTTGTCAACTTTAATTATACTGTCCATATTTTGAAGCTCCTATTGCGGCGCCAGAGTATCTGGATATTTTAACATCTTTAATCATCCCCACACTACCAAGTTTTGATTTGGGCTAACAAAGAGCACAAAACTACACTAGAAATATTTAACTTTGTTTCGAGGGCAGTAACCTTTAGCCAGCATAGAGTCATTGAGGTGAATCTTATGCAAGTGGATTTGTGAGAAGTTATATTTACTGCAATGTGTTTGTCTGCTAAAATGAATTCAGAAATAAGCAGCTGAACTGGGGTTGCTACTTAAGCAATATTTTATCTAAACAACTTCAGATTATACAATGCATTAATCCCTTCAATAGTCCATGGAAAATGTAGAATGGGTCATATAGTAAAGCACTATTTCCTGGTTACATTTTTAAGATATTTGTACAATGTTCAATAAGTACATTTTTTTCTTAAGTTGCAGTTTGCTTTGTTAAAATATATGTTGAGTAGCTTTTAATCAAAATATTCACTTCTGTTTAGAAATGTTGTGGCTAACTTGCAATCAAATTCATTTTTAGATTATAAGCAGACTATGGTTAATTTAAACACCCAACCAATGTGAACCTTTATGTTAATAGCAAACAGTGGTGAAGGTAGTAGAATGAACAAAAGTACAAATGCAGCATCCTGGAGACATTCTGACCTACATTTAGGTTTATGCAGGTAAGGGTTAAGAGCATTTGTTTTTTGTTTTTTTCAGTGTAGTTGAAACATTTTGGAAATCTGAAGATATATTTGTCGATTGACTACAGCATCGCTCTTGCTACTGTATTGCAGGCTGAATCTGCCGAAAGGCTACCATAGAATATTACAGTAAGATTAATGTAAATTACCTCCTGGGAATCACTGGAAACCAATGAGATTGTGTGGGCTCAATTGTGTAATGAGTGAATGTGTGGTGAGTGGGATGCACACAAGTCGCACCTGGTGCCAGTATCCCACCACTGCTTTATTAGCCTCCATTTTGTGCCAGTTTATGAATTGCTTGGAAATGCAGGAGACTTTTTAATTTGTCCTTTTGTATGCAAGGTTTTTGTTGCCATATGTTAATGAATAGGCCTTTGATCTTCTGCCTTACTATACATTCACAGTATACCAAGAGTAACACATCTTGGGGGTCAGGCTTTCATCAGATGACAATGTCCAGTATGGACCACCAAGCCAAAGGCACGGATGGCCACAAGTGCCTTTTTATTATTTTTGCTGGATCTCAAAGTTTTGGCACATTAGCCGCCTGGTAGTGAGAGTACTGGTTGGTTAGGTTCTAGCCTGGTTGTCTTTTGAAATATTCATTAGCAGTATACCTGGAGGAGCTGCACAATGGTGTCAGTTGCAAATTGCCAACATCTACTTCAATAATCCTATTGCCAATGAGCAAAAATGCTCACCAGAGCCAAAATGTTTGTTATTTAATGGTATGGCTTCAAATGAGGACATCAGTGGGTTAGATACAAGATTTATTCTGCTGTAATTTGACCAGTTATTATTAACATGGGCAATGAAGTGGTTAGCATTAGTTAAAAGTTACTAATTTCATTCCACACACTTGTGTGTTTATCAGTGAGGAGTCTTATTGCTGAGAAATGGTTTTGTTCATTTTTGCCATCTGACAGCTTTAGGGATGGCCACATCCGTGGAGTCCAGAGGTGGAATTAAAATCTATCTGCTGTTCTTGAAACTATGTCTTATTCATAGTCTCTGAAAGGTATCCCTTAGAGTACCTGTATGCATTTCTATTTTCTATATAGATCCTTCTGAGTGAGTTTCACAACCTAAAACCAGCTAGGTTCTGAGCATTTCTGCAAGATGTGCACATCTGCATTATGAACTAGCTTTGAGAGTTTTTCCAAACTAAATTAACGTGATAGTCTTTCATTCACCATGGAGATTTTTGTTTAATCCATTTTGGAGCTGGATTTGAATCAAGGTTATGGGTGGATGATGTTTCAATCTCTTTTTGATTACTTATTCCAGGGAGCATTGCATTTTTTGGCTAAGTACTCACAGTTATGGATTTTGGGTAGTTGCATTAGAAATTTCATCTTTCCTGCTTCCTATGAAACCTTTGTTTCCATTTGATTCATGCCCATAAGCACAGTGAGGTTGCCTACCACCACACTTCCCCAATATTTTAACCTTTTAAGGTAGCTACTAGGGAAGACACCTATTTATTCTTGCTGCGTTTAATCAACCTCTAGTTGCCGTTCCCAGACCGCAGAAGTTGAATTTCAGATTGAGTCACATGTTGGTTTACCAATAGAGAAGCTGCACTAAATAATGTAGTCTAGCTTCAAGTAATCTAACCCTTAAGCCCAGGCTCTTTAGGCATTAGCATCACTGCTTTAATGTGTTGTTTTTTAATTCAAAAAAGAACCAGTAAACAAACTCTACAAGTGTAACTTGCAGCATTTTTATCAACCAATTTAATGTTTTCTTTTCACTTTATTAAATAGCTGATTATATAATGGCAATCAACTTTCTGTAAAACATTATCAAAATAATTTTGGTATAACTATTTGAACCACCAAAACAGACTAATTTTGGCTTGAGAATAAACATCACAATGTTAGTTCTCAACTGAAAATAGTCCTTTTCATTCTCTAAAAGGGCATATTCCAGTTCAAAGCCTCTATCCTTCAATAAATATAGATTGACATTCTTCCTCACTTTAAAAGCTGAATCTCCAGTTCTACTCACATCAGGGACAGAACACTGGATCATTACTGCTAATATATCATCCAAATGTGTCTGTACACTAAATATCCTAACTAATAAAAGCATTATTTCCATCCATCATGGAAATGGAACAGCAAATGGAACACCTCTGTTCCTACTGGTCTGATCAAATGGGCATAAGAGGACAGACTTAGAATCAAGTCCTGGGGATCTCGCAGTGACATGCTAGTTTTAGTTGTCAAGTTCTGCATAAACCGCTTTCTTAAGAAGGAGAATATTCCTTCTGTGCCTTACCAGTCAAATACTGTATCTCTTTTAGCCCTGCGTAGCTCCTCTACAGTTAACAGAAGATGGCTCAAAGAATATAGTTGAAGCTTTTTAACATTAGTACTGAACTTAGTAACATTAGTAGTTCTGCTTTTTCATGAAGTCTGCAAACAAAGCCTCCTGTGAGTTTCATATCATTCATAAATGCCATTTTTAATTCTGACTGTATTGCTTCCTTGGTTCCCTGCAGCACACCACAGTATTGTAAGAATTCATTTCTAGCCTTCCAGTTAATTGTTTTATTATGTGAAAAATTAAACTATCTTGACTATTACTGTTGTGCTATCATTGTTGGCAAGATAAGCATGAACTAACTGAAGAAAATTAATGTTTGTTGCAGTATTGTGACTTGCAGGATCACCCCACTCATCTCAACATTTGAATGTGATACCATATATGTCATAAAGTAACATCTGAGCAACAGATGGGACCATTGAGTTATGTTTCTGAAGTAAATCTTAAAGTATATTCTTTAGTCTTATTTTGATAGAAATCTGTAAATAGTACTGAGGGTTATGTTACACCACTGATTCCACTTGTAATACTGTAATCTAAAAGCAACATTCTCTCACCAGTGAATGCCTAGATGCTAGTCAACATCTACAGGAAGTTAAAGGTGACCATAATTCAGCATTTTAAACTATTGTAGCAAAATGGGAATTAAATCATTTTCCAAGTCTTTTTTTTTAATACAACCATGTGGGGAAGGGCAAATAGTGATGTGCCTGGTGTAACAGTGCCCAACTTAGTGCTGAAATGGTCACCCGTCACAATTTGATTGCCATCAGGGCAGACACAAGAGGGACAAAATGGAGTATTCATGAAGGGCTATGATAATTGCAATAGTGTTTTTTTCAGGTCCTACAGAGAGCCTCGAATAGCAGTATCTACTGAACCCAGATATAATAAGAGAAAACTTATCACAGTTTTGATTTAATGACCACTTAAAATACTCTGAATTTTTTTTGAATGTATTAGATAGCCTATGCTAAATTTGTTTACACAGAGTTGTAACCAATAATCATTTAAAAGACTGCAATAAGTATGTTGCAGTGTCTTGTCAAAAGAGGGGCATATTCCTCTGACATATAGAATTTTAAGACATGTATACTTTCCTGTGCCATTGATCTTCCTTGTGGTTATATTTGCTATTTGAGGGCAAACATATTGTTTTGCAAAAAAAAATCCTTTTAGATTTCCAACATTGCAATGAAAGCAGTTTTGTCATTTAAGATGCAGTTCCCCATTGGTGTTAAATCTTATTTGAAAAGATGTTTCAAATAAAACTAGGCATTGAAATGTTTATCTGGATGGATGTGATATATCTTTATGAATATTTGCCTTCAAAATATTTTACAGATAAATAATGAAATGTTGGTCTTTGTGACAAACCTTTATTTTAATCCTACTATTGTACGCTCTTTCATGGCTGCCTCTCTGAAATGACCTGATTCTGTGAAAGATGTGTTTGGTGTTGTGAAGAATGCTTAACTCTTTATCCATACAGATTTTTAAAAAAACCTGTGTGGAATATCCCCTTAGACTCTGAACATAACAGAGGAGGAAGAGAATAACAAAAATCCAGTCCATCTGATATAGATTGCATGTTTGACCAATATCTGATTAATTGGTCATGGTCCATGAAGAAGCTGACTCTTAAAAGGGTCATAGCTCTTTGTGGATGATGACCTGAAGGGTCAAGGGAGAAATGAATTTGTTCTTTAGTCTAACAAGCAAAAAGTGCAACCAGTAAGTCTTTGTCCTTTATTCCTAAACACCACTGCTCGACAAACAATGGTGCATTGTCCATGTGTGTTACAGTTAAATTCTGTATTGCCCAGGGAATGTTTGTATGCTGTAATGTCGATCTTTTTTTTAATTAAAAAAAAGATGCTGAAAGTAACTTAAAATAAAATGATTTTAAAAGATGCAGTCCCACTTTGCTGTTTGCCTGGAACTTTTCACATTAAAACCAGGATACAAAGACTTTATTTAAACAAGTAATGTGTCAGTAAAATGATGCACATGTGAACCCAGATAAACTTTAATAAATTTTGCTTTGTCAACATGCTTAGCATTTACCTTTTGGTAAACTTTTCTTCTTGCACTTTTACCTCCAAATACCATTTTAACCCCAGTTCCACACGCGTGCACGGCAGCCCAGTGCAGCACACCGAACTCCAATAAAGTTTGAAGTTAAGCGGGTTAGTGGTTCAATATTAACACCCATCGCCTAGAAGCGCAGGAATATAATTTTAAGAGTTTCATTAGTTAATGTAGTATTAATTTCCAAAATCTGTCGTAACTCAAAACTAGGCGTCTCGGCAACATTTAACCTAGAGAGGGACGCTCACAGAGAATCCAATGTACACTGTGGTCAGATGCATGCCTCTTGTTCTTCCTACCAGATTTTCAAACAATTTTTTTGTAATGGATCGGCAATTTTTTTTTGTCTGTGTGCACAGGCTAATTTGGATAATGTTGTGGTCGAACTTTTTAAGTATGTCAGCGTTTAGCACCGCATTATTTGTAAACGTTTCAGTAGTCACATTTAAAACTCTTTCTTTCACAGTTTCCGAACGCTACACAGGTAGGTCTGACGCCTTGTCTCGTTGCAAGATATAGTTTAATGTTTACTGTCTTCATTGTTCCATTTTCCTCCGGTGAACTCGAGTGAATCAGGCTGTGGGGCGGGAGATGAGAGGGAGAAGCGGTTCTTCAGAGTACCGCCACCCGGAATGATTACCCATCCCGAAGTGTGGCAGCTACCCTCTGTGCGAGTTTGAACAGACTCATGCAGCAGTCAAACCTTCACAGCTGATAACACCTTGGAGGGGTGAGGAAGGGTGTGAAGGACAACTCAAGAAGCCAGAGACACGGAGCTTTGAAGGTTGACAGCGCATTACAGTTCTGTTAACTAGGTGGTTGTTATCCTTGGTTCTGAAAACTACCGGTGATTGTTGCGCCTGCATCTTCCAAGGGAAAGTTAACGCAGTTCTAGCAGCCACAGTCACTAGACCAGCGCTCATTAACAGAAAGTTCCTGACAGAACAGGGGGGAGGAATGGTGCACGCTATAGATGGATGCCAACGTCTGCTCCATTCAACAGCAACAATTGCAAAGTACAAACAATCTGGTTTTGGGGTGGGGAGGGGGACAAATCGCCGATTAAACCTGAACAACACGGTTTTGTTTTGGCAGAATATAAGCTCTCCAAAAAACCGTACTTTAGCAATGGGGATCCGACACCCTCACTTGTCGTGCTGTGGGATGGTTCTATTTTTCTCTTTGGTTATTCCCCCCCCCGGTAAACTTACAGCGGAAGCAAACCTTGTCTGCTTCTTCCCCACAATCCACTGTGGAAGATGATTTGGCGACCACCCGACGCTGCAACTTATAAGGACGGTGGAAATCTCGCCATCATTAGTATTTGATGGATGTATAACAGCAATTAAAGGCTTTAACCTTGGCCATGTGTTCAGATGATATGATCAACTGCGATGGCAATGTGTCAATAATTTATAGCTGTCATCTGAACCCTGAGATGAGATTCCATCTTTGCTATCGCTCTCATTGTGTACAGTCCCGAAATAACTCTGCCGCATATTGACGTATAAGCTCAATACTTTCAGGTGAAACTAATACCTACTATTTTAGCAAACACACTTATTAATCGTCTTCGTTTCCCTATATTTTAAATACATAACCATTTGGTACATATCAAATTTATAAGTTGGCAATGTTTTAACACACGACGCGGTGCACTGGGCTCAACATATCACCCCTCTTAACGAAATAACGTTGGATTGGTAAATGCAATTGGATAAAACAGTTGCTAACGTTGCAGTCGAGATTGAGGCATTTGAAATGCACTTTAGACGACGGGACGGAGACACAACAGACTGCAGATGCTGGAATCTGGAGCAAAAGACAAACTGCTGGAAAGAGCTTGGCGTGACAAGCAGGGACAACTAGTCCAGATGCAGAACCTCATTCAGAAAGGGCGACCATCTCTGTGTCTTCATCATGTTGCTTGACCGGCTGAAGACAATGAGGAATGGAGCAATCAACGAGCTGCCAAAATTGTGGACAATACATCCATGGACAGTTGTTATTGGCTGTGAGCCACGGAAACTGCAGTTGTTTCAGTCACGTCATGAGAAGGTCTTAGCAACACTCAGTGCCCCGGAAGGAAGGAGAAATAAATGGACCCAAGCAGATGAGGTTGAACGATATCAGGAATGGAGGGCTGGGCAGACAAGAGAGCACAAATCCATGGCAGCACAAGGCAGGGTGGAAGAGGGTTCTTACAGTACCTAAGATGCACCAATACTTGCCATCCTCTCTGCACTAATGACAAAGTACTTTTCATTAAAATGGTTCCAATGCAATCAGAAAACACCTTGAACAGTCTTAAGACAGTTCAGAACATACTTTTGTCTTTCACTCAGGTGTTATCCAGGTAAATATACTTGATCATCATAAAACTCTTGAAGTCAAGGGACATCCTCAATTGAATCTATAAGGTAATAGAGTCTGTGGATAATGTAATGTTAAGGAGTAACACGTATTTCAATGAAATAATTCCACCTGCGATCATGAGATATCATAATTTGGAACTATGATCAGCAAAATTTCAAAATCTGTTTCTGTTATCTGATTTATCTTTTACCTTTTTTATACATAACCCAGGAATGAGTTGTCACAACTTAAATCTGATTACACGTTATTGCAAAAGCTGTTAATGGTTTTTTAACATTTAAACCATATTGTTGTATGTCAACATGTGCAAGCAGTTTGGAATGTAGTGTTGGAATGTGTTGTGACAGCTTTTGGTGTAAAAGTGTATCATTTTTTCAACCACGCTTTTTCCCAGCTGATTAAACCTGAATCACATTGATTGTAAAGCTAGTCTGTGGTTTAATGAGTCACAGACAATTTCAATGTGGTGCATTGCATCACCTCCTCTTCATGTTTAACAAACTGCAGGGTGTAGTATGTGGGAAGTACAGTGGTTTCATTGATGTAAGTGAGAAGCACTTTTAGTTCACTTATTTTGAACATGTGAATGGAAAGAACTCAGTAAAATGTTGAGTTTAATTTAAGGAGCAAAACCTATGTAAAGATTTAGGTTCTCACTGCATTGGTACTGAGGGAGTGCTGCACTGTTGGAGGTGTGACTTCTGAACAGCAGATGTTATCTGCTCTCCAAGGTGAATATAAAGGTCTAATGACATCCTTATGAAGAAGATCAAGGGAGTTCTCTTAGTGGTGCAGAGCTCCACCTTGTCTTTGGAGACACAAGAGACTGCAGATGCTGCATTCTGGAGCCACAAACAAGAAGCTGGAGGAGCTCAGCATCATGATGATCAGTCCAGATGAATGAATCAGGGATGACTTTCCTACACTTAAGCACAGAAACTCCACAAAATACAGCTTTCTTTTTTATTGGTAATAGTATTGGTTTATTATTGTCACTTGTCCTGAGCTACAGTGAAAAACATCTTGCATACCATTCGTACAGGTCAATTCATTACACAGTGCATCGAGGTAGCACAGGGTGAAAACAATAAGTCTTGACTCCAGCTTACAAGGCAGTTCAGGACTTTATTTCACAATGTAGAAG
>JARFYF010000063.1:21115046-21129887 GCA_030265395.1 Rhina ancylostomus | reverse complement strand
CACTGTGTCTGAAAGTGGTGGAGGTCAGATCATTAAATATATTTAAGATGGATACAGATAAATACTTGAAAGATTGAGAAATGGAGGGTTATGGGGACAGGCACAGGAGAGGAGCTGAGGCCAGCATAGATCACCCGTGATCCTCTCGAGTGGCAGGGCAGGCTCGAGGGAGCTGATGGTCAACTCCTGCTGCTATTTTCTTGTGTTATTGTATTCTTGTGGATATGGAATATCATTTAGATGCTAGGTTAACACAACTCCAAATGTATTTCTCTATAATCAATAAGGATGAAAAACAGCATCCCATTAGAATGGATGGGATTTAAATCTGCATCCAACAGATGAAAATAAACAATGCTTTAACAGATCATAATACTGCAATTTGTAGGACATATTGTGAAAGAAATTGCTAAAACTTATTATATTTGCTTTATAGGAAGGAGCATAGAATTCAAAAGTAAAAAAAACAGGAATTTAATTTTTAATCACACTTTGGATCTGAAGGTGAGATATCACTTAGAATTTTAGACTGTTCTTAGGAAGAATACAATGACATTACGAGTACTTTAAAAAGATTTGGCTTAATATTCATGTGTTCACCATTATTTACAATGTGACCTTAAGTATTACTTATGTGTATTCACATACACGTGCCCATATGCCCATATCGATTTGTTATTAAATACTAGCTGATTTCCCACAGTTCTCCACATGAAAAATCAAATCAAATACATTCTTCAGGCTATTATGACTTATAGCTAAATAGCAAAACTTATATTTTGAAAGCAGAAAAATAAAGATGTTTCAAGCATGCAGTTTTCAATCTGAATGGGCTAGGAAGTTGTAAGTTATAAAAGCAAAACCTTATAGCTCCAACACTGGTGGGAGGATATAATTACCATGGGACATCAACGTGGAAATTTCTTTCATAAATTTGCAACAAAAAAATGTAATTAAACTTAGATATTTTATGGACAGGACTGAATGCTGATGTTTTTGCCATATATGATGGACAATAGATTTTCCATTTCCTGTCTTTGTTTCCTACAAGTTTAAGATGAACATTGTTTTTGATTTTCAAGATCTGAACAGTTCTAACCATTTCATCAGAAAGTATGTAAACTTTTATATGGCAGTATATTTGATACAAAATAACCCCAGATCCATATTAATCAAAGCCCAAGACAAATATAGTTCAATGGACAGGAGCTCTCCAGTTTATGTTCATTATGTATAATTTCATAGGAAAAACAATTTACTTGAGATTTACTCCTATTTTTTAACGTCAACAGAGCAACCCATTTGCTATCCTTCCAGAAATATTACTTCAAAGGATCAAAACATTTTCCATTTGTCACCATTCCAGTGGACAGTCATTCCCATTTTTTGAAAGTATGTGATATTATTAGAAAAAGGATAAAATTGAATCTAAAGTATTGAAAGAACTAAAAACAATTCTCTGTGAATCAGTTTGGAGCATGTCAGATATAACAGACCTGTGAGTGAATTTCACTCCAAGAAAAGGCACATTTTACCAACTTCATATGAAGAACATTTGAAACTGCTTATGGATGCATAACAAGCTGTAATATAAAGTGAAGGGCTTAGGTGGCTTATACATAGCATGATGGAGTCAAGGGAATTGTTGTCCCTGGAATTTAATTGAAGTTTATTTGGTTCAGTACTAAAATAATAAATTAACTGCATTAAATATAAGACTGTAGGAGTTATGAGGTTGGGGAGGCTCACATAACGAATAATGAATAACTGCAATTGATCACAAGATAATAATCACATTAATGCACTAATCTGATAATTACGCAGCTTGAATGATTGAAAACTGTCTGAAATACAGAGCTTTGAAAATACTGCAGGCTATTAGAATTCATACTAGTGTGTATGTGAACTGATTTGTTCATTTCTTTTTGAGTCCTTTTTTATAGGGAGGTGATAGGAGGGTGATCGAGGGTTATATTAAACAGTGATGCTATACGAGGCCAATATAAATGATTTGTGAGGAATCCACACAGAACAATTCATGATTGTGATGCAATCAATGTGAGTTGTTCAGATAGTGAGCTGTTTATAAGTTAATAATTTGGCTTGGGAGTTTAGATAGTGTGATTATAGCACCATTATGTTCTTTGAGATTAAGTTATAGTAGTGTGAAGTTTTCTTTCAATAAAACATTAGGGGAATTTATAAAAAACAGTAATTGATCATCTGATGGTCAGGATCAGACAATTTTGGTGTTTGTTATTTTATTTGTGATTCACTAGTTCTACAGAAATCAGCTATTGACTTATTTTATTCTTGGAAGAATATCCCTTCTGCTTTGACATCATTAGTTATTGATAGTTTTAATTTCATGAGCTTTATTCAAATTGATTCTATTTTGGTCCTATCATTACAGTGTCTACTAAAAGCTTGTTCCATACCTTGATGCCCTTTGGCATTCATGCAAGAAAATTCTTCATTATAATATCATTATTGCATATCTATCCAAAAATAATATGCCTGGTTAATGGCAATATTTGTGTAACAGATATTAAATATTGCTTAGCTTAAGTAGCTATGCCACAAAATAAGCTGTTGTGGACTGTGTTTTAAGCTGATCTAATTTGTAGAAATCTCTGAACTGAAGCATTCTTGATCACATTTCAAATGTTGTTGGCAACCTAACCACCTAAGGTGACCAGGCATCCAAGTAAGACTAAGATTCCAGTTTCAATTTATCTCATTGCTTGTTGAAATTATGTCCTAACACCAGGTTGTCTTACATCCATTTCTCAGTGCTACTCAGTTAAAAATGACTTTTAAGTCAGTAAATAGAATGGTTTCTTCAATTTAATTTGCCTGTACATATTTGTTAGCCTTGGCAGAAAAATCTGATTCTATGCAGAGTGATATCTTCAATAAGATGTAGCTGAATCAGTACTTAAAGGGCAATCATGATCAAATATTCCAATGGATATCTCAATCTGTTTCCAGGGATGATGAGTTCTCTTTTTAATTTTTCTTCTGTTGACTTTTTAGGATACTATTTCTTCAAATAATATTCTTCCTGTCAGGAACAACTTCAACTACTGTGAAGGCCATATTTTTGTTGTAATTCATATTTGAACCTGAAATATATATTTTAAAAAAGCAAGAAGTAGACCACTTGATTTGACACTGCGCATTCTCTGTATGAAAATGCTAACAAATAGCAGTTAAGGCAATCTTTGTTCCCATTTAAACATTTATCTACATTGACATTAATTTTGCATTACATTTTGACTCAATATGGATTAAATGGGTGGCAATCACAGCCAACTTTGATCAAATCAGTGCAAGTGAATTATTTTATTAACTCAGCACATATGCAAATTCAAACATGAGGCTCCAAGGTAAATTAATGGACTCAGGTATCACTGTTTCAAGCACAATATTGAAATGTACAACTACAAAATACTCAAATGTATAGAGGTACGTTTGTTGATCCACACCTACGTGGTTCAATGCAAAACCCAATGTAAACACATATATCATAAAGTTAAACTGTACAGGACTATGCTCAGAACATTTTGATACACTGCAAATATGTGTAATGATGCATTCCAACAAAGTATCCACAGTTCATTGACTAACCAGTATATGATGCCCTATTACAAAATAAGTTGAAAACTTATGAGTGGGCAACACCCTGGGAATACTAGTAAACAAGATCACAAACCAATGTCCTGAGGTACGATTGCAATGTACTCCGATTGCAATGTACTCCTACACAGCATCACACCTATGATTATGCCATAGAAACAGAAAAAGCTGGAAATACTCAGTAGGTGAGTCAGAATTAGAGGAGAGGGAAATAGAGTTAATACTTCATGTCTTTAACCTTTCACCAGAACTGGAATAAGTTTTTCTCTCTATAGATACTTTACAAAGTGCCATCTGTCTCCAGTGTTTCACGTTTGTAATTCAGAGTTCCAGCAATTTCAAAATTTTACACAATATCAATTTTTTTAAATACAGTCCTTTAATTGCTGTTGACAGTATTCCTCTGACTTTTCTTGTTTTATCCTTCCTGTTCTATTCTTCCTGGAACTTTGCTGATTTGAAACCAAGGTTCATTATAAAATCTTTTAACTCTTTATTCTAGTTCATTCTGGATCACAAAATAATGGAATTATTATTTTCAATGTCATTTCTCAATTTTATAGTCATCAAACTTTTCAGGCCCAAACTGGCATAAGATTTATCTCTAGCTTGTTCTTTCTTTTCAACCTTGTCATGTGGTCCATTTTGGGTATACATTTCACTTTAATTTCTCAAAGTTGTTGCACAATATCTCAATGTATACAACACTCCAATGCAAATCAAATCTAATATCACACACCTTGAAATTATATCCCAAGATATCTTTGGAGCACTGTGCAATATAATCATCTATTAGACCTGGGTTTTCAAAGTGGCATGGTTGGTGAGGGGTAATGATAAGGTAAAGTTAGAAGGGAGTTGCAGTTAGAAAAGTAGTTTCGGTTGAATACTTATAATGAGTGGAACATGGTGTGGATGAGGGGCCTACAAAAACATCTCTTTAGTAAGTTGCAGCAAAGAAGGTTTTGGAGAACAGCCTCTTCATCACAATGTCATGGAGTTGCAAGATTGAATTTTTGGAGTTGAGTCAATAAAAACAGTTCCTGTACTAGTTTCCAAATTACAACAATCCCATTGTGTAGATACATTAATCACTTTTTAGATCTTCACTTAAGTTAAAGCTGTAAATCCTCCGACAATCAATTTTTTTTACCATTAAAAATGGGAAGACTTTTACAATCTGTTATAAATGAACCCAGAAGGTTGGATGTTAAAAAAAGTAATAAGACAAACAATCAGATTCTTACATTGGGGCCAGGTAAAATCTAACGGTGGACCACTTATATTTTTACAGAAAATATTCAGAATTATTATACTGTTAGACTGGAATTTAGTTTTTAATTACGATGTTCTAAAAGCATATTCTGTAACAGGATAAATAAGGCTGGTTTGATACATTAGAATCATGAAAAAGGAGAGGTAATGTGGTATGGACAGTGGATCTTCATCTCACGCACCTGTATTTAAATCCACCTCAGATTGATGTTGGATGTCTCTAGCTTCACTCTTGTTCTGAGTAGCTACATAGAAAACTGCCCAAATACTACACTGGCAAACTGACAAAAAGGCAGATGGAATGATTGGTCTGTTAAATTAAGAAAGGTACATTGGGTGTGTGTGTGTTGGGGGCAGTGGTGGGGGAGCTGAGGGTGAGCTTTCAGAGTTGAGGCATGTTGGTAGAGTAGAGGGATCTTTTCTCTTCATCCATCAGTGTTGCATCTGACCTTGGTGTGTTTGATAATGACACTGAATGGTGTTTGAAAACGGAATCTTTTCATTACCCAGCACTAATATCCCTTACCTTGAGCATAAGAGTAAAGTCAGGAAATTACACTTGGATCAGTTGGGTAATTATTGGCAGCCATATGTATTGAATTGTATAAGGGCGCAATTGCTTTCCTGCAGAATTTGGCTAAATTTTTGAACAAGTTTCGGCCAATAAATGGTAAATTATACTAATGACTACCTAATCTCCATTGAATTAGTTTATATATTAAAATTAGGATACTGCAATCACTGAGAACTGGAGCATATCACAGACTAGAACAGAAATTTGTTTGCTTTTACATGGATTTGAATGAAGTCCATCAAGAGATGGTTATTCCAATATATAGGTAATTATGCAAATATTGCAACTGATAAATATTGAAATGCTAAACATGGAAATAAAATGCTTAATGGAAAGTTATTTTCATATTTATGTGTAGGTCATCTGTAGTTTCATGTTTGCCTTCTACGCAATGGGATTTTATTTTTCCATCAATATAAAGCTTAAATCTGGATCGAAGATCTGACCTGCCTCTAGAGTAAAGCAGAGTGAGACTCTCTTGAGGAGCCACCTCATTACTTATGGTTTGGCACTTTGTGGAGTATAAATCCAGTGCAATGTCAAGCCTAGTTTACAATATGCACGGTGGGTCTGTGGTGCCCCATGGACAGTTTGTAAACCTAGCCAAACAGCTCTCATTTAAATATTTAGAGGCCAGGCTTCCATTTCCCAAAATAGAAACATTTACCATTTTAGAAACAGTTCTGATGTAGCTGTATTCAGGAAAATACAGGGCAGTTAAGCACCAGCCAGGCTGAAGCTGAGCAGCATAAGCAGAATTCTGCCTGGATGCAGCACTGGAACCACTGGTCCGAGACCTTGCAACCTGTCTGTCAGGGTATTCACTGAGGTTGGAGAGGGTGGAGGTGTAAGGGAGTAGACAAGGAGCAGTGGCTTAGGGTTTTTATTTGTTTTTTTTAACTATTTCACTTTATTTTCCTTGTAATAGTTTGTAAATCTACAGCACACGAGTGATTTGCAGAAGTAACAGTAAGAGTCTTTGAGAGTATTATTGTTGGAAAGTTGGGTGACCGTGACAAGTAAAAGTCAAGTTCTTTCGCCTCATTTCTTCATTACTTTGCTAGGCCATACAATAATTTGCCCTTTTTAATGTTTATCGGACTGGAGAAGTGGCCAGATCCAAATAAATAAATTCCAATAATGGTTCTTTTTCCAAAGTTGTGATATTCATTGCTCATTGTCCTGAAGTGATCCATTACTCAATTGTATAAGTGTATGTGCTTCATGATGTGCTTCTTTTATTCTGTGGAAGTTGCGGCTGACATTCACAGAATTGTGCGTTGTTTTTTAACAATAACATGATCCTGTTGGTGATGAAAAGATCAATTCCAGTACTTGCGTGTTCCAGTGCCCACAGAATAATATTCTAATTTCTACCAAATGAAACTAATTTGTCACTATCGTTCAACTGGGCAATGGAATGACTGGTGTAGGAAACTGAAAAATTTTACTGGCGGCAGAAACAGACTATGTTCTTCTGAACTCTATGTTGACACATGTCATCGAGTTTGAGGTTTATGTGCACATAAACAGGATGAACCTAACCAGAGAATGCCTGACACAGGTCTAGGATGCCCAAAAAATTGAAAAATTGCTTCATTTTAAGGCACTGGCAACTACGCCTCACTGAATGCAAAATGAAAAGTGGTGATCAGGAAAAATATATTCTGAATGTCCTTCTTACAGAGAAAAAAATTACATTTTATTATTTCTGGCACTGAAAATTAACATAAGAATGCAAGAACACAAGAAAATAGGAGCAGAAGGCAGCCTCCAGGACCCTCAAGTCTGCCTTGCCGTTCAATATGATCATGGCTGATCTATACTGGCCTCAACTCTTCTATGCCAATTCCCCATAACCCTCAATTTAAGCATAAGGATTTTTTAAAATGATGACTTCTGAAACATGCAATTGATTTCCATGCCATAAAATGTACAACATATCTTAAATAAAGGCAGTTATTCTGGTGCAAAATAACCATTTGCAATTCAGAAAGGAATGTTGCACACAGTTTTAAGCAGCATAATTCCAAATGGTGCAATGTCAACTTTCTAAACTTAAGTTTTAAAATTTTGTGTGCCCAGTCAGTCCATCGGCATGTTGGTGAAATAAAGTTGTTAGTAGGGAAACAATAGGTTAGATGCAAATTTACACATCATACAGTATTTCACAGTTTGTCTCCACACTAAGTAGTTTTGGCTTTGCATTGGCATGAACAATGTAGTGTATGAAATTAATTCAATTGTATTCTGGAAACCTGACTGAAGTCACTTTGTGGAGATAATCTCCCCCCATTTTTATGATCACCCAAGAATTTTTTTGACCTTCATTTTAAAACAATTCAAAAGAGCTGACTATTCCTTTGACATTAAAACTTGAAATATTGTTCCAGTGCTATAGGACACAGGTACACACGTTAATTCAGTTTGCCCTGCAGAAGAACAGTGCAGAGGCAGAAATACTCAAAGTGGAGCTTTACAGTAACAGTACCGTTTCCAACCTCAACTCTTCACTGTCAGTCAAGGGCTATGCAAGTGATGGATTTATACAGTGCCATTTTTCCCTGATTTTTGGCTAGACGTACTCTGTTTCCATAACACTGGGGTGAGGAGGCTTTGCTTTTTATCAACTGTAAATTTATAGTGTTGATCTGGAGTCAATCTGGCCTGACTTCAGACCATGCAAGGTGAAGATTCATGGAGGAAAGAACCTGATTGTTTCTCACCCTGGATACACGTTAGACCATGATTCTGATCTACAAAGCCATTGTTAAATGTCTGTGAAAGGGAAGTTGTATTTAACAACTTCATTAGAATTCTCTGAAGATGTAACTAACCAGGAAAGATAAAGGGTGCTGGTGGATTTAGTGGAGTTGAATTTCTAGAAAGCACAGGTGCTATCTAAAAGCTACTGCAGATTATACAGTCTCATGGGTTGATGGTAATGTATTAATCCAGAAGGAAGATTGGTTGATAGAAAAGAGTAGGTGTTCTAAGGTTATTTCAAGTTGGCACACTTTAATTTGTGGGGTTTTCCAGAGTTTGGTACTGGGCATCAGCTATTCAGAGTCTATGTGAATAACTAAAAACTAGGGAGTGAATGTAATAATCCAATTTTAATGACAATACAAGAGAGTTATGGAGTCATGGAGTTATGCAGCATGGAAACAGGCCCTTCAGCCCAACTTGTCCAAGCTGATCAAGGTATCTTCCTGAGCTGGTCCTACTTTCCTGCATTTGGCCCATATCCTTCTAAACCTTTCCTATGCATAAACCTGTCAAAATGCCTTTTAAATGTTGTAATTGTACCCACCTCTTCCACTTCCTCTGACAGCTTATTCCATGTACCCACCACCCTCTGTATGAAAAGCTTGCCCCTCAGGTTCTATTTAAATCTTTCCACTCTCATCTTAAACCTATGCCTTCTAGTTTTAAACTCCCATACACTGGGAAGAATCTTGTGATCATCCATCTTATCTATGCCCCTCATGATCTTATTAAACTCTTTAAGATCACCCCTCAGGTCTCCTTTGCTATAGGGAAAACAGTCCCAGCCTAACCAGTCTTTCCTTATAACTCAAGCCCTCCAATCGCGGTAACATCCTTATAATTTTTTTCTGAACTCTCTCACATCCTTCCTATCATATGGCAACCAGAACTGCACACAATATTACTAGCATGGTCTCACCAACCTCCTATACAACTGTAACATTACATCCCAACTCTTGTACTCAATGGCCTGTCCAATGAAGGCAAACATGCCATTCACCTTTTTCACTACCTTGCCTACATGTGTTGTCACTTTGGGAACAATATACTTGTATCACTGGGTCTCTCGGTTCTACAACATTCCCCAGGGCTCTGTCACTTACTGTGCAAGTCCTGCTGGGCTTAACTTCCAAAAGTGCATCACGTCCTCTTGTCTGAGTTAAGTTCCATCTGCTATTCCTGAGTCCACTTTCCCAGTTGATCTAGATCCTGTTGTAAGCTTAGATAAGCTTCTTCACTGTCCACCATACCATCAATTTTGGTGTCATTTGCAAACTTACTAATCATGCCACCTGCATTCTCATCCATATCATTAATATTTAGTAGAGGTGGGAAAGTAAATTATGAGGAGGACACAAACAGTTTGCTGAGGAAAATAGGTTAAGTGAGTAGTAAAAAGCCAGAAGATGGAATAAAATGTGGTGAAACATGCAGGTACAACAAAAAAATTACCAGTACCATTTGGGGTAAGACAATGGCATGTTAGTGTTTAGAAATAGTGTCCTTGTAGAAGGTACACAAATCTAGTGTACAGTTAATAAGCAATCAAGAAATTAAGAGTTGGAACGTGGACCTTTATTGAAAGAGGGGGATGTACTACCAAAATAATGAAGTCTTACGAAAGAGTACAAGGCTTTGGTGAATTTGTAGCTGGAAAATACAAGTTTGTAAAATGAACAGAGAAAATAATGGAAAGAAATATTAATTGACACCAATAGAAGCAGCAAACCACTATATTGCCATCCGTACATCTCCATATAATGACATAAAGCTACCTCATTTATTATCAATGGACATCACGGGAGAATTGTCATTATCTGCAGGACTTGCTATATGTGCTCTGAACAATATATTTATTGCAATGAAACAATGTCATTAAATTGACCTATTCCACAGACTCTTCTGTGCAAATGTACTTTGCTCTGAGGGATATTATACAGACCAACAAACAAGAAACCCTTTATTTCCATAAACTTCTTACCATTTACTTTTGGGCCTGTTTGTCCTATCATTCAGTTTTACTCGTCCTCCTTTCAATAATATGTGCGTATTGGTCACTAATAGTGCTGGTTTTATTGATAGAGTGAGTTTATATTAATAATGGTTTAATTCACTGTACTTTTCTTTAAATTAATGAATCCTGAAAAGAGCCACTATTTACCTGAATTATATTCACTATTCTTTTTGAATGGCACTGTTTTTTGTAACTGAGAATAAGGGCTATAATGTCTCACCTACATGGTTGAACTTCTGTCAAGTGTTAAGTGAACTGGAGGTTAAAAAGCTGAAATGAAAATTTAGCAAGGCCTGTTGACAAGGACCGCTGCTTTCTAATTGGACAGGCAGACTTTGCGCTTGAGGGGGCATAACTATTGCGTTATATAAAATAAGTGGTACAAGGATTATGCAAGTATCCTGATAGATGAGTTGGTTTCCCACAATTTTAGCTTCTGTTGGTTGCAAACAAATTAAAACCAGTTGACAATCAATTTTTAAAAGATTTCAGGAAGTCCAGTGGCCTTGGAAGAATTAATTCACTGCATGGATTCATTCTAAATCACTACATGTTTGATTTTGCACTTGTTTAATAGATCAATTATATTGCAACTCATCTTTGCTGTACTTTCTAAGCATTAGGGAAGATGTTGTGAGCTGTATAGTGTCACTATATTATTCATGAGGATATTCTGCAAAAGTATAATGCACGTTCATTGAAATTTATATAAAATACAATTCTCAGCAATTGGATTCTGTGGAGAGAAGAAAAATCTTTAAGCAAGAGAACAAACTGCTGGAAGGACTCAGCAGGTCATGCAGCAGCTCTGGAGGTGGATGGAAGGTCAATGTTTCGGGTCTAAGTCCTGCATCAGGACTGAGAGAGTAGAGGGGTGATAGCCCGTGTAAAGAGGGGTGAAGCAGGGACTGGCAGGCCGAGTGAGGATAATGAGCAGATTGTACTAGGTCTTACTGTAAAAACCCTTAGTAAGGGTAAGCTCTGTTGAATATGGTGTCTTTAGCCATAACTACTATTGAATAAATTGTTGAACAAACTAAGTTTAACTGAGTATTAATTCTATTAGAATAATCCTTCCAAAATTCCTTGCTTTTAATTAAATAATGAACTTTAAATAATTAAATAATGAATTCTTAAAGGGGAGAAAACTGACAGTGAAAAGAAAAAGGATCTACTCCTCAGTGCCTCAGTGCAAATGAACTTCTGGTCAACAGGTGCAGAATGTCCTTATGATGAGGGATTAAAGGAAGCCCATCATGTGAAATTCAGGTCACTGCATTGCAGGCAAGACGTGGAGGCTTTGAAAAAGATGCAGGAGAGGCTGACCAGGATGCTGGCTGGATTAGAGGGTATGAGCAATAGGGAGAGGTTGGACAGACTTGGATTGTTTTCTCTAGACCACTGGAAGCCAAGGGGAGACCTGATAGAAGTTTATAAAATTATGAGAGGCATGGATAGGTAGACAGTCAGAATCTTTTTTTCTGCAGTATAAATGTAAAATACTAGATGACATGCATTTAAGGTGAGAGAGGGAAAATTTAAAGGAGATGTGTGGGCAGGGAGAGTGGTAGGTGCCTGGAATGGGCTGCCGGGGTAGTGGTGAAAGCAGATACAATAGTGGCATTTATGAGGCTTTTCGACTGGCACATGAATATGCAGGGAGGGAGGGATATGGATCATGTGCAGGCAGAAGAGATTTAGTTTACTTTGATGTCATGTTCAGCACAGATATCGTGGGCCAAAGGGTCTGTTCCTGTGCTGTACTTTTCTATGTTCTATTAGTGCTTGACCTGATTCCCTTCATTAGAAAACCATGAACATGCACACTGCAGCAGGACAAGTGGTGACAGGAACTTTGGCTAACCTTTTTCCCTTCTCTGGCTCAAGGTTTTTGGAGGACAACTAGGAAAACATGTCTTGTAACCACAGACTGAATCTGCATCCTTATTCCACATCTTCCCATGTAGCAGCAGATTAATAATTGAGCCATTGGAAGTGTTTGGTATCAGCAATGTATTTGTGTTATTATTTAGTTATAGTGACTTTGTAGCTATGTATGTAAACCTCTTGAGTAGAAATGGAAGGTCAGCATTAAGGACGGTATCAGATTTACAACAAAAATGATGTACTCTTACATTCCTGCAGTAACACTGATCATTATAGACTATCAATAGGCAGGTATTACTATAAATTGATATGTGATCAGTGTATGCATTTCACTTTATTGTTGATGAGTTTTAATCATTGCATTGTATAGAATGACTTGTGACCAAATTGTTTATTATGGTTAGTTTTAACTATAGCTTGGCATGCCCAATATCTATAATATGTGTATCTAATTGTAAACTTTCATGACCAGCTAACCTCAGTGGAAATTAGCACTAGACTTACCTCATTGCATGGAGCACCCAATACAGACTGACTATACAAGACATATTTGGAAGTTCATATTCAAAGAAAATGCAGGAGAGAGATTTGTGCAATACGGTTGTAGGCCTTGTTCTACTCTTTACATAGAATCTGCAATTCAAATGATTACTTCCAGTGTTTAAATTCAACCTGAGTCTGGTCTAACTCTAATTACCTTTTTCCACACTATATCCACATCCCTTGATTTCCCTCTGCTTCATGTATGCACCAAGCTTTCCCTTATTAAGTATCAGTGCTATCTACTTCAACAACATCGTGTGGGTACAAGATCCAAATTATCCACATTCTGTATAAAGAAACCTCACATAAATTCTCTCCCTCACCTGTTAACAAAAATCTTTTTTATTTGGGCTCCCAGCTCACCCAAAAGTGGAAATGCTTTTTTTCTACTCCTAACCAAAGCACTTTGTTATTTTAATAACCTCCATAAACTCTTCTCTGAATCTAATCTACCAAAGGGCATAGACCTGATAAATTACTCCTGGAAAATGTGTGCATTCTTGTGCACTTTCTTCACTGCATTTTTTTAAAGCATAGATCAGAACTGCACACAGTTCTGTGTGCAATCTATTCAAGGCTGTATTTAACATTAGGAATGGCCCATTATTTGCAATGGTCTTAACAGCTTCTGCTGCCACTTTTTAGCCTTTTTGTGTGTTCAGATTACTATTTTATCCCATTTAGCTTCCAGGGACTAAATGATCCATTTTGCCTCCACTTCCATCGGGTGATTGGTGAATTTATAATAATACTCCCATTATTTCTGTCACTTTGTTCACTGCGAAGTGGAATGGGCATCAAGGTGTAGGAAACTAGTAAGCATATTATATGTTAAATGGGATAAAATAGTAATATGGATAAGAAGGCTAAAAAGGAGCAGCAGAATCTGTTAAGACCATAGCAAATAATAGGCCATTCCTAATGTTAAATGCCCTTAAGTGTAAGACCTCTTATACACTGGGCTGTTCAAGATTGCTTCAATTGTCAAAATAGTGTAGTATAATTCCAATCTGATATGCAAAGATTCAGTACAGGCTGGCACTTAGAGGGAAGCAAAACTTTCTGGATTTATCCTGATTCAATTTATTTTCCTTTTTCTATCTAAATGGAGAGTGACCCACAGGGTGACAAAATGTTTCAGCAACAGTGTTATCTATTATTATCAAATTATCTGTTGGGGGAAAAGCCATTAATTATGAACCATGCGATTACAAAGAGGTAATTGGTATAATTACCTCCATCCCCTTTAATGTAGTGTGACTGATGCGTTTTTTTTGTCGAATTTAATCAGGCGATTTGTTTCGTGTTAAGAGACGTAAATCCGGTTAAACTCAAACTTTAATTGTATAATTACTGAAGGATATCTCTGTCTCTTCCATTGATATTGATTCATTCTACCCATCCACTAGTAATCTCATTCATGTACTCCACATGCACGTATTCTTGATATCAAAATGTATTTCTCTACATTTAGTCAGTGACGATATATAAATTTACATTTAATATAGAAATATGTATATATACAGATTGCCCTATATAAACATAACACCCCTTAAGAATATGCCGTGTATACGTGTATCTTAAACTGTCTTTTATTGATTCAGTAAATCTGCATATAAATGGGTGCCTTTGCTGTGTCTCCCCAGGGGACGCGGGGGAGTGAACAAATTTACTGCAATCTTGGGTACTGAAATGTAGAACATCAGTGATGTCAAATAACCCTAATAGATTGTTAAAATGTTTCAGCACTTGTACTGCATATTCAAGGTGAAGCAATAATTTAGTTTGAGATTCCTCATGAACTTCGATTTTACCATGCTAAATTAAAGGACATTTGGGTCTCAGCAGTGGAGATATGCATTTCTCTGGGTTAAGAGTTGCACAAAGTTCTTAAACTGAATGCACGTTCAAGGTACAGTCGAACTAAAAAGGTGGTAAAAGAGAGATGGGGCAGAGGCGGGTTGACAGACACAAGGACTGAATGTCAAAAGAAGACGTATGGCCAAATAATAAGGGGAAAGACACGGGGAGTCAGAATGGGGAGGGCTGGTTAGGATGGGGAGCGGCGGGATGTGGCGGGAGCACTGGTGGGGTAGAGATAATCAAAACAAGAAAGATGATGAAGCTTTGCACTCGTTAA
>JARFYF010000063.1:21082728-21096546 GCA_030265395.1 Rhina ancylostomus | reverse complement strand
AAAAGATACTGATTTTTATTGTCAGCAACCCACTTTTGCGGTCCCAGGACAGTGATTTTCAGTGCAGTGCTCCCGAGGAAAGACAAACCTGACGCACCAGAGAAAGTCAAATTTCCACAAGTTCAGCATACCGGAAAAATACTTCCAGTGTCTCAGTTTAGCAGCGTGTGAATGCAGGCATGCTGGCCGTGGCCCTGGATAAAGCGCATTGGCATCAAAGTCATTAGGACTTTAATTCCAAGCGAAGCATTTACTATTTCAACTGAAATAAAAGTTAAAAAAAATAGTGGCGATGTTAGGGGTAGGCCGCTGGGGGTCGAGAGCGGGTGAACAGGTGAACAGAGATAGATAAGAAAGATAGAAAGATGGATTAGAAAGATAGATAGAGGGAAAGGAGGACAGATGGATGGATGGATGGACACAACTGAAAATGAACAGGGCATGTACGTTCCAAACTTGAAAGGTTTCTTGCTTCAGATAAACCGCTATTTGGTGGCGTGACTCTGTTAATGACTTAGCTGTTGCCCGATAAATATAAACCTTGGCATTGTTAATTACACAAAACAGGGCATTAAACAAACAATTGAAGGGTTCCCTCTGTTTCTGACCTAACCTTTAGATTTGGCCTTCGCCTGTGTTCCAAATATTGTGAATTGAATAGCCCCAGGCCAGGCACTTTTGGTTCAGAGTGGTTGCCTCTGACTCATCTGCACGACCTCCGTAGGAGAGAGGTAAGAAAATATATCAAACGTGTTCATGTTATTTAGGGATTACGTTGAAGTATAAGTAATAACTGGCTTTAATTATTGGTTAATCTTATTTTACCAAAGGCCTTATTTATAATTTGAAAACCTCAATGTTTTAGATTTCCATCAGCCATACTAATCGATGAACAAATCTTCTGGTCTGGAGTTTTCGACACCGTATCGCATTTAGTCTACCACCCAAAGTTACAAATATAACTCAACGTTCACTCGGTGTGATGTCGTTTTGGAAGTGGAAGGAGATGCAATGTGACATAAAAGAGCCAGCCTATCAGACTTCCGTCTATATTGAAACTTGGCGGCGAGACACAGGTTGGGTCCCACGCAGGATGCTGGGCACCTCCAGTCCGGTATAATGTCTGTTTTATCCCCTTACCAGATTTTATATTTAATATTGACTTGACAAAAAAACATTCGCTTAACCCAGAGAATAACCTTGGACCCAAGCAGCCGCAATTCAGACTGGGTGTCCGAAACCTATTAAGGGGGAAATGCTGTTCCAATTTCCTCATTCACATCAGGTGGAACAATGAAAAGGCGCGAGGAGTATGAATTTCGGGTTTGATAGTTTTACCATAACATCTGCGGAGATTCGGAGTGAATTGGACAAGGCAACTGCCTGGTGCCTTTATGCGGGGGGAGAGGTAAAAATCTTCCACAAGTTTTCGGTTGGTGCCTCCAGTTCTCCACCTTTCTTCACGGATTCACATTACCGTTTAATTGTGGGCGACTAATGAAATTGCTCAGTAATTTGACTTCACCAACTCAGTCCGAGTGAATTTATTCCCCTTTCGTATGAATTTGATATAGTGGGTATGTTGCTGAACGAATAACGCTGAGAACAGGAGTTCAAATTTGAACATTTCAATTTAGCTTTGTCATGTGGTCTCCAGTAAGAGTTGAATCCTATCTGTATCTAAACTTCACAAAACATTGGTTAGGCTACCACTGGAGTACTGTGTACAGTTCTGGTCGCCACACTATGAGGAGGACGTGATTGCTTTGAAGAAGGTGCAGGAGAAAATATCAGGATGGAGCCTTTCAGTTATGAAAATGGACTGAATAGGCTATGTTTAGTGTTTAGTTTTCTTGGAGAGGAGGCGGCTGAAGTGGCCCTGACAGAGGTATTTAAACTAATGAGAAACAGGCCGGCTAGGTAATAGGAAACGTTCCCCCATTGCAGAAGTGTTTAAACTAAGGAGCAATAGATATAGGATCAAGCGGAAGAGGTTTAGAGGGGATCTGAGGAAAATTTATTTCACCGCAAAGTGGTAAGATTTTGGAAGGCTGGAGGTAGGTACCCTCCGGACGTTTAACAAATATTTAGACAAATACTTGAACCCCCAAGGAATAGAAGACTACTGACCAAGTGCTAGTAAAGGAAATCAATATAGATAGCTTGTTGATAGTCTGCATGGACATGATGGGCCGAAGGGTCTGCTTCTGTACGGTATGATAAGTAGGCATGAAGTTGCCTGCTTCTTGTAACACAAAAATAGCCACAGGAAAGACAAAGCGCCGTGGTTAGTCAGTCTCGTTCAAATGCAACTCCGGTCGGCGACCAACGCGGATAACTCAATGGTCCCCTGAAATGGCCTAGCAAATCCCTCAACCGAATAGAACATTCGAGAGGAAGGTCCATCAGATTTCGGGGCATTTAACGACAGAAAACAAATGGCAGTCTTGCTAACAACATCCATATCACGTGTATGAACATTAGAACAAAGAACATGGAAAATATATTTCGTGCTTGCGGTAGGAAATACCGACATGAAGCTTCCAGGAGTGATGTAATGCAACAGTTATGGCACATAACCAGTAACCCAGAGACTGTGGGTTTAAAACTCAATTTGTTAAAATAAATTCAATAAATCGAGTAATATGTGGACTGACATAAGCAAAAACAAAAACAAGTACTTCACTAATATCCTTCAGGGAAGCAATCTGACACCTAACCCTGTAAATATGTGGGTGACAGTGCTGAGGATAGGCGCATTTGACGTTTGCCTCAAGAGGTTTAAGGACGCGTGGCTACTCGCTGGAGCTAGGCCTTAGTAGTAACGTACCTCCGACAGTTCACTGACATACACTGTCTAAGCTCATACTGTAGTTGATGAGTCGGATGATGTCGGGAAACTGTGGTCTGGCCAAGGAGAATGGAGATTTGGTGGCTAAAAAGGAACAAATGTTAAAACTCTATGAGGTAAAGAATTAAACTAAAGGCAACAATTCATACCCGCAATACCAATGGGACACTAGAATGATACCGAATCTTGGAATATCACCAGCAGGCCATTATCCTCTGTATCTTAGCATGAGTTGGCATTTGATACCATGCGCTTTTTTTTATTATCATGGCGTTTCAAATAAAAAGTATTTTTCAAATTACAATTTTAGGTTTAGATTTCCTCGTAACACCTTATTCACCGCGCATTCAAATATTCATTGAGTAATATAGTATGGAAACATGCCGTTCGGCCCTACTCGCCAAACAGGTAGGGCCCATCTAAACTAATCCCATTTGCCTGCATTTGACCCTTATCCCGCTAAAACTTTCCTATCCATGTACCTGCACAAATATTTTTAAACATTGTAAATGTATCCCCCCGCCACCTCCTCTACCAGCTCGTTCTATATACGCACTGCCCTCTGTATGAAAAACGTGCCGTCAGATCTCCTTTAAATCTTTTCGCCTCACCTTAAACCTATGCCCTCTAGTCGTAGACTTCCCTTTCTTCGAGGATGAGTAGGCACTTTTTACTCGGATCTCTGCTGATGGGATTTCTTTTAAGTTTGAGTCGTCCCATACAGAACTCCATGACATTTCTATTTGCTACATTGGTCCAGTGCACGGTTTCCAGAGTCAGCAAGGCCACTGAACCAATTAGTGTTCCATTCTGGGAAAGTGTCGTGCGTTGGCGCATTCACCTCACGACCTGGGTTGAAACCACACCGTGGTTTTTACAGTTCAGTGAACCATGCCATATGCCGGATTTCATCGCCCCTTGGCAGTTACAGATTGTTTGAAGAATGTTACCATATCGCATGATTCGCGAATTTGAAAAAGAAACATAGAAGACATTGGCCTTCCAAGGCTATAACTGTAGGAAGTTACATGAAATGAGAAGCTCCTCATACTTAACCTAATGACGAAAATGTTAGAAGTAACTTAATTAGGTCATACCATTCCAAGAGAGTTAAAAGGGCATCTTGATCATATCATCTTGCAGCCTATAAGATCATAGATACTTCGCAACTTTTCACGTTTTATTGAACATAGTATTTTATCCTTATCACTCTAAAATATCATAATTACATTTGCATTACGTACAAACAGGAGGACAGTTACTTATGTGCCTCTTGCTTCCCTCATATGTGCATTGTCCATCCGTACGCAAAGGATTGTAAGGGGTTTCACTGGTGCTGAAGAACAGATCCTCATGAGCGGACGAACAGATTCTGTCTAAAAATATAGACACAAAAATAATTATGCTGTTAGCAATTCCCATGATACTTGAATTGTGTTAGCATTACCAAATATAATGGTTTGTGCCTATGATTTATTGTCAAGTTGGAGAATACAATAATAGAGGTTGGTGCATTTTTATTGACTATTTAAAAATCTGTTTCTATTTGCTACTCCGTTTTATATAAATGCTATATTAGAATCTTGATACTTGCAAACCGCTGGAAAAGAAAATCATTCTATTGTTTGACAACCCAGCGCAGTTTTCGACTAGAAGTCAAATAATTGATATGTCATGGATTACTGCTCCTGCCTCGGCTCAGACCCAAACGAGCCACCAGGGTGGAACTCTTCTAACCAGAGTCCCTTAAATCTGGTGGCTGGGGACAAGGACATTTCATTCGCAGTTGATAACAAGCGCCTTCCAGCTCTTATTTTCCACAAGTAATCTGCCAGTGCAGCCTGCGGATTGCTGAGGCCATGTTCTTTCTCCGGCCATTGCAACCAACGGTCACCAGTGACCATACATCACTTTCCTTTTTTGTCAGGGCGGCCTCCCGAAGGTCTTTTTTACTAGCTCCAAGTGTCGCTAAGGAGCACCAAATGCACATGTACGTGTCAATAATCTAGCCCCCAAGTCAAGTCAAATAGCTTTGTGAAAAGAGAAAAAAATGAACAATGCCTCTGGCCCATCAATAGCTGAAAGTCAAGAGGCGTGATAAGGTATCGATCAAAAGGCAGTGGCATTTGTTGCAATTTCGGCTCCTTAATGTATGACCATCAAGCTAGAATAAGACCTCATTTTAAACAGTATCATTTGTGACGGGATGCTCTCTTGAACCTCGTAGACTGCTGAGTATTAGGACGGAAAATCGCATCAGAAGGTGTGCAGGTGCCTTCAGGCTGTGCCTTTCTAAGTGCTGGCTCCCTGCAGCACATTTATTCATCCAGTCTTTCGTAAGCTAGCCAGCACTGAAACTGCTATCAAATCTTTTCACTTGCTTCGAATTTCAACATTGTATTAAATATTTCATGCGCTTGTTTGATGCTAACTGGTGGCTTCGCCTGGTGTCAAAGTACTTTAACGCCATTTATTCCTTATTCTTTCGTTTGGGATAAGTAGCTAGTCAAATAGGACAGAAAAACAGATGGGAATCAATTATTAGAAGAATGACGATGTAAAATCTTGCAGATTTCTATGCTTACAAGTTCATTTGCACGAAAATATAAATAGAGGTGTTTAATCAATAATATTCTGCTGGCAGACATCAATGTGTTACACCGCCTTGAACCAGAGTCGAATTAATCATTGTGTTGCTCTATTATGGAACCGCTCTTTCTTCTCAGATTATCATTAACAGCCCTCAGACCCCTAACTATCTAATTGCGACACCACCCACTTAAAAAAAATCATTCCAACTAGTACTTAGAAATTTTCAAGGAATCGTCTAACTAAACAGTTATTTAGATCTATTGCTTTAAGTTATAGAACATTTTTATTGGGGTTTTAATGAACATGTTAAATATAGATTTAAGATGCATTTTCGGTATGAGACAGGAAATCACAAATATCTGTCTTGTACAGTTTATACATTATGGAACCTAATTTCATATTTTCGGTTTTATTTGAGAGAAGAACAGTCTATCTACATTGGTACGGTTTTCACGTTAACCTTTTAAATGCTGGTGTGAATAGTAATGTAGATTTGCTCTAAAAGCCATTTCGAATTTAAGGTGCTGTCATAAAAACTTCGAAGTTACTTTTGCAGTGTTGGATTGCAGTATTTAACACTTCTCATTAGACTTGGTAGCTGCCTCTTGTCTTTAAACAGACTTTCGCATACATATTGTGGTAGTTTTTGGTATCACTGTTAATCAACTATACAATTCGTTAATGTAATTTGATTCGACTTACTGTTCGCAATTTGAAAATATGCTCCTAGTTTTTCTTCTACGCGTGGCTTCATATAGTCTCGATGCCAAAAAATCTTTACTTTTAATCATTAACATTATAGTTTAATAATGTGATTGTTGCATTGTTCCAAAGTAAACTTTTCTTTAAAATGGGCCGTCGGCAAGCCGGTTTGTGTACTTTTAATTATTATATTTTAATAGCTCGTTCCGAAGATCTACGTATATAACAAAAAAATTCACTCACCAGCAAAAGCACTTCATCATCCTAATGAGCTCACTGTTGTGTGAATCTGAATAAGCTCGCTGTTGTTGAATATTAATTGTCGGAAGAGGCTTGGGATGCTGGTTACAAATGGCCTGTCCTTATACAGGAGTTCTTGGCCTGAGGGGGAGAAATGCTGGACAAATCTTCATTTAGCAGGGTGTTGGAAAGCCTGTCTACACTCACTCTTTCTTTTGCTCCCTCGATATACCCAAAGACAACTGCCAGAAAAGAGCAAGAGAGAGAAAAAAAACTGGACGCGAAATTACAGCTAGAAAGAGCCATCCTGGTGGGCCCTAATCGAAAGGGAACAGGTTGAAATGGGTTAATTAACAGGATAATCACCCAACACGGCTTAATTTCTTTTCAATGTTTCAATGAGGATCTCATTACGAAGCTTAATGCAACTTTACAATTCCAAGCATACAGAATGTGAATTGATCGCCAGCAGAGTTAACATTTACCCAGAGACGTGTCTATTTCAACTGGAGGCTGAGAGGAGGGTTACGGTTATAAAATTGTGCAATAGAAAATAAAGCAAACAAAAACACGCTTCCTTTTCATCAAGGGGAGGTCAATAATAATTAGATGTTCTTTTTAAAAAAAGATGCTTATTTTCTCAAAGGTTACAGGAAGTAATGTATACAAATTGTGAGCACTAATTCAAAGTATTGCAATTTACGTGTGTTGGGTTTAAAATCTCACGCTTTACCTACCCGATTCCAATTCATTTTTAACTCTTGTGATAAACGACTCCTGTTCTAGCCTGGCAACATCAGGTGCTATTATATATGTAAAATTGATTCGACTTCTGGGGATTCACTGAGACCTCCTTATTGTTTTAAAATCTCAGCCCAGTCAAAACTAATTATTATAGCATTGGATAAAATATTTTATTGTGGAAATTTATGGATGGGGCGAGCTCGTTAACATTATAGGAAATAGAGTTGGAATATTATTGTAATGTTAATTATGTCATATATGTGGTTCTGTTTGATTGTTATTTATCCGCCTTATTAATGAACAATAGAGGGGAAAAACAAGTTACCTGATCTGCAAACTGATTATTAATTATTAATAACGTGTCAATCAATAAGGTTGGTCCAATTTTGCTGTTGAAATAAACGTTAATCATAAGAAACTCGGCTTAATAACTAAATAAACAATAACTAGATGGGGACGAGGTTCATTTGGAAAGCCGACCTTACAAGAAAGGCCGACAGAGCAGGTGTGCGCAGAAGGCATCCTGGCAAATAACAGCACCCGACACAAGCTGGGAAGATAAAGTGTGGCCCCTCGCAAAGACTAGACCTGGATACTCTCCGCTCTGTCAGCTTTTCCGCTTATGAAACTATAAATCTTACAGTTTATAGAATTATCGACTGGCCAAGGCAGATTGTTTTATTTTGCTTTAATCCGGCGTTAACCCCTGCTTTACAAATTGCACTTTTAAAAAAAGACGTGTTCTCAGTTAAATACCATCCCCTATTAACCCGCTGCCCTGACCGTTTATCACGTTCTGCCCTGGGGGACTCGTCTGATCCCAGCGAGAATGGTGTCACTCCTGATCGGAACAGTCTGGGAGTCATTTAAACTCATCCCAAATGCGGGTCTTTCTTCTCCCTCTCCCCTCCCCCACCCAGTCCAAAAAAAACCCAAGAGAGAGCATGATCATTCTGGAGCGGGCAGATTTTAAGCCGCAGCTGTAAGCTTCTCTGTCTGCGATAAAGAGTTTCTTGCTGGGCCCAAGTAGCCATGTGAATAGCTGGGCTGAACTCTCAGCAGTCGTTCGATAGCCCAGGGCTTGCTTGTCTCTCTCCCAGAGGCTCTCATCAACTTCCCTAATGCTTTCTTTGCGCTGGCCGCTCGAAGAAGGGATGGTGGAAAGCGGGAAAGGAAGGGTTCGGCGGGGAGGTAAATGGTCCCAGAGCAGCATCTGCCTCGCTGGTGCGACCACCTGGTTCACCACACTGGTACCAAATGGCAGTGAACTCTCAACCGATTGGTGACGATGCCTTATTAAATGAGTGCAGGGAAATCTATTAATCGAAGGAGCAATCTCAACCCCGGGGAGACGGGGAGAAGGCGCCGCGGGCACAATCGCCGCCCCTGGTGCGCAGACACGGGGGCCTAAAGGCACTAAATATAAAGCTAAAGTTTGGGAAGAGAGCAGCCGCAGGAGAAGCCGCGAAGAGCAGCACATTGCCGATTCAGGCGCAAAACCGATGCCCCTCTTTTCCAATGCCTGATATTTACCCTTGTAATTTTGTTCTGTTTCTTTAAGATGCTCGTAAGCATCGCATACGTTGTGTGTCCCCCACTTACAACGTGCACAGCGTCACTTCTTAAAACAGCTTTATAACGCAGTTCAATGTTATTAACTGGTTTTGAAAACATTCTCTTTATTCGCATCCATGGCAAAATATGATTACAGTCTATAAAGTAAAATGCCCAACATCTTGTTAAATCGTTGTTCCGAACTGAAATTGCATGGCTCGAGCACCACACATTGTTATTTAATGACATAAAAGACTGATATTGATTTTTGAAATTCTGTTTGTATTAGTTGGTATTGAACATTCGAGGTAAACTAAACTGCTGGATAAATACCGTCAGGGGTACCCAAACCAAAACCCGCCGTGGAGTCACTGCTTGGAGAGACGCTTCTCCTCTGGGTATTACGTGGCTGTGTTTTTGTGTCCGTGTATTTAGCCAAATATTTGTATACACATTGTGAGCACCAATTCAAAGTATTGCAATTTGCGTGTGTTGGGTTCAAATCTCATGCTGAAATCTCACGCCTCTGTTTGGCGTGACATACGCTGCCTATCAGCTATTGCCTTCTCGCACCAGGGTATTCCAACATCAGATATGTAAGACTTCATTTTGCGATCAATGGAACAAAATGTGCTCTTATGACAAGCCCAGCAAATCAGTGATAGATCAGAATAGGCCAAAGTTGGGCTGAGCATTGGAAAAGTCAAGGACATTTGACGCATTTGTCAAAGTCCTCATTGACCCTCGACCTTTAAGGTTCCCAAAGTATTGATTGCCAGCATCTCGACTCAATTGGCCTGAAGATATCTGAAGAAAAAGCAGAGCTGCTGGACTGGCAAGACTTACTAAAAAGACTGGATCGATGAGAAATTATTTAGCTCGGTAGAAAAAAAAACAACCGTAAGCCATGCATGAAACTTAAGCACAAACAAGGGTTTATGGAAGAGGGGAAAGGGGGAAATGATCATTCACGTTAAATGGGAATGGGCGATGGGAACGGATGTCGATCAGGCTTTCAAAATAGCCAGGTTTAATAGATCAAACATTAAAATGTTGTTCATTCACGTTGCATACATTTTAAGCGTTTAATTTACAATGTCTTTAATTATAGACTTTGATCCTTTAAACAAGAGATCAATATAAGGTAGGTATTGTTAAAATTTTAGTTTATCCTCCAGTTTCAGTTCAGTCACTAAGAATATCTCTGCAACTGCGGATTTATGAGCCCGACCTAGTCCCAGGCTACCCAGCACTCAATGTAGCCTCTCAGTGGAAAAGAGCAGGAAAACATAACCCTTTCCTTCTGATTTTTAGCCTTTCTTTTACTAAGAAGTTTATTGCATCAAAATGAATTTGCTTTTGCAATGACAGTCAATTACACCAAATCATCCATTTACTATAATAAAAGTAGAAAATACTGGAAGTGCTATGTAGCCCAGGTAACATTTACAGAATAAAAGCAACACTTAAGAGATCATGGACCTGCTGCCTTATCTGAAGAGCATTTCCAACTCACCGTTCACAATTTTTTACTTTACTTTTTACATTTTTTTTACTTTATCTGAATTGCAATTAATTTACAAAAATATTTCTTTCCTAGATTGGGAAGTAATCATGTTGTGGCATTTTATTCTGAAAGCTAACATAAATTAATATTGCCATGCAGATTATTAATAAGGTATAGTCAGGTTTCCATAGGGAAGAGGACCTGCAGTGACATGGGCCCCTCCCCAGTAATCAATAGCCATGAGTAGACAACTTTGCTCATTGTGCCCAAGTACAATATTTGGCTATTGAAGCTGCCAGTTCATGGAAGTGTTGCACAGTTTTAATTATAGATCTGAATAATGAAAAACATCTTTCATGAATGTCACACTGAGTAATGAAATATTTTTGGGGTAGCGGAATTTGACCAAAGGAATGGTAAAACTGAAAGTTCTTCTCTGTTACTGATTCGTTGAAACTGCTCTGATTGAACACAAGAACTCAAGAAACGAGAGTACCTGTGGTTCATTTGGGCCTGCAAGTCTGCTCTATTTAATAAGGTAATGGTTGATTTGATTCTTGGCCTTCCAGTTCTGGTAACTCTGGAGTTCTCTGTAATCCAAAAATTTATCAGTTTCAGTCCTGAATATGTTTGATAACTTAATGACTCAGTGTCAACAGCTCTCCAGGGTTGAAAATTCACAACCTTCTTGGAGATGAAATTCCACCTCATCTTTGTAATAGAATGCCAACTCCTTAGCCAGAGAGTCTGCCTCCAGTTCCGGATTCCCCCACCAGCACTTAACCTGTCTGTTTACTAAAATTTGGATCAGGCTCATAAATTATTCTCAACCCTAAATATCTTTATAGCACCTTATGGGATGCCTTTTGGGAATCTAATGATACTACATCTATTTGCTCCTCATTAATTACATTTCTTGTTAAGAATTCTAACTGATTTTAGATGTTTTCCTTTCACAAAAATTAAACTTTCTTTCACAAAGCCATGTTTACTCTTCTTAAATGTGTTATGCATTTTAAAGTGCTGTTATCACTTCTATAATTATGGATTCTGGCATTTCCCTATGAACAGGAAAAGGATTATAATAGGAAAGGTTGGCTGTCCAGAAAACCAAATGAAATCCATTCAAGGAGGCAGAGGCCATGGGTGATGTACTAAGTGCTTACTTAATAGGTCAGCCATGTGTGCGGGAATAAAGGAGACCGTAGTTGATATTCAGGATGTGGTAAATATTGATAAAGAGGAGGTACTAGAAAGACGACATGCAACAAAGTGGGATAAATCACCTGGCCCACATGGGGAAGGTGGTTAGACTCTTCCTTGTTGGAGATGATCATTCCATCACTTTGCTGACAATTGAGAGTATACTGATTAGATGGTAGTTAGTTGGAATGAATTTGATCCTCTTTCAGTGAGCAGGATATAGCTGGGCAGTGTTCCACATTGTCAGGTATTTGCAAGGATTGTATTAATACTGGCCAGACCAACTTGGCCAGAAACACAGCTGGTTTTGGGGTGCAGATCTTCAGTGCTATAGCTGGGATATTTTCTTATCTTATAGCATTTACTATATCTAGTACCTTCACCTGTTACCTGATATAATGTGGAGTGAATAGAGTTGGATGAAGATAACTTCTGTGAAGGTTGGGGTCACAAGTGGAAGTTGAATTGTATCATCCACTAGGCACGCCCAGCTAGTCATGATTGCAAATGCTTAAACCTTCTCCTTACAAGCCCTGCATTGAGTTCAGCCATCAATGTTGATGGGGATGTTCTTGGATCCTCTCCCTCCCATTGATATTTAATTGTCCACCCCTTTCATTGACTGGATGCGGATTGACTGCAGAACCTTAGTCTGATTGTTTTTTAACAAAATAAACTTTATTCATAATAAAATAAACTATATACAATAATAAAACAGTTCAAACCTTTACATGGTTGTTTGTGAGGTTGTTTACCTCTGTGGTTTTGATGTTTAGCATGCATGTGGTCCTGCGTTACATCTTCACTAGGTTAGCACCTCATTTTTAGGTTAGTGTGGTTCTGCTCCCAGCATGCCTTCATGTATTTCCCATTGAACCTCTGTTGATCTCCTGGTTTGATATGTCGGGCCATGATGCTAGTTTTTGATGGTGTACATTTTTTGGTGCTGCTGATAGTCCACAGTGTCTCCGCAATGGCCATTATTGGGCTGTCAGATTTCTTTTGAATCTATCACATTTAGAATAAATGTAGTGCTACAATACACAATGTGAAGATGGATTTCTGTCTCCACAGGGACTATGCATTCTACAAAGAGTCCCTGGAAAAACTTGCATTATGTCCACACATCTATCAAAGCTATCATGGACAGATGCATCTGCCATAGGTAGATTGAAAATGGATGAGGTCAAGTTGGTTTATTGCTCAAGCTGTTTTGCTCACGACCTGCCACACACTAAATCCAGCAGATACATTTTTCAGGATCAGACCAGCTTGGTCTTTGGTGGTGCAACCAACCTATTCTTGTTGAGGGATATTGAATTTCCCCACCCAGAGTACATTCTGTGACCTTGTTACTTTAAGTACTCCTTCCAACTGTTGTTAAACATGAAGGAGTTCATCAGCTGAGGGAGGCCGATAGGTGATAACCTGAAAGAGGTTTTAATGCCCTTGAGGCTTCTGAAATCAATGTTGAGGACTCTTGTAACTTCTCCCTCCTGTTTGTTTAACACTGTGCCACCTTGTGGGTCTGTCCTGCTGGTGGGTACCCAGTGACTGACAGAGGAATAAAAACATAAAATACTGCCATTACCCTGTGTATTGAGGAAAGTCTTCTTTCTGCAGCTGGTCATAAATCTCTAGAATTCTATACTCTGGAGAGCTTCAGATGATCAGTTATTGACTGCACTGAAGGCGTTGTTTGATAGGCTGAAGGCATATGGATTTGAATGGGAAAATGGACAAGGTCCAGAAGCAGCCATGATATTGCATGGCAGGTCAGGTTTGTATGGTCATAGGGCCCACTCCTTCCTCTATTTCTTCTACCCTTCCCCCATATACTTATATTAATTAGTTATTTAGAAAGTCCTTTCAACTTAAATAGAATAAGTCTTTTTCATTGTTGAAATATATTTTTTAACATTACTTCCATGAGGGCAAAAAAGCAATTGCAAAAAGTTAATTTTAAAAGATGATAACCAGCTGTATTAAAGAATAGAGACAGACAGATGTGAAAGGTGATTCAGTTCTGTCTCCACATGTCAAACTGGAAACCTCTAATGAAACCTGTCAAAGCATACTCTGACTCTCAGTGTGACCTGGTATGGAAAAGAAAAAAAAAAGTGACTTTGAAAGAATATTAGAATGGTATCCATGGGAAAAAAAAAGTTGTTGACTTGTTTTGCTTCTTCAAAAGAGAAAAAAATGTCTGTGATTCCTCAAGAATTGAACTTTGTGTATGTTGAGCTCTATGCTTCTAACATTTTCTTCTTTCATACAGCTTTTTTGTTCTCTTTTGCAGTTATTGTCACAATGTTGATCCAGATCAAACTCACAGAGAACCCAAATGTGGCACACCAATACACGACTGGAGTCAGGATACTTCCTCAGGACAAACACAGGCAATAACTGGAAGGAATCTTGCCTT